>JAQQZW010000021.1:22091987-22102064 GCA_029814745.1 Zanclus cornutus | reverse complement strand
TGTTTGTGTGTGTTTGTGTTTGTGTGTGTGTGTGTGTGTGTGTGTGTGTGTGTGTGAGTGAGTGTGAGAGATAGAGAGAGAGAGAGTGGGCAGAGAAGTGTTTGACAAAAGGCTTTTGTTGTGGAAGTGGCCATTTTGAATCTTCTCCTGGTTCCGGATGGCTCCACTTCACTGTGTCCCAGCCTAGTTGTTTGGCCTAGTTTCTCATTAAGTCTCTACGTATACCATGACAGCGTTTACATTGTCGGCCTATTCACTTTTTATGGCAAACATCATCACGATTCCTCCAGACACGGCACAGCTCAATGCCACACAGATGAAAGGGGTTTCTCTCCCAAGGGGAGCACATGATCCTATTAGTTCTTTGAGGGTTACACCAGTTGTTATGCATGTTTGCTAACCATTTATGAACAATAACTGTTACAACAATTATTCTCCTTCATTTAAAGATCACCAGAAATTTTAGCTGGTTCGGGCCATTTTGACCAAATCAGGTGTTTCAGCGATCAATGCGGGTTTTGTGGTGTGCGAGTCTTGGCCTATCAGCAAGTGCAAATTAATGCCTTAGTACTTCCTTATGGCAGGTTTGTCCATCTCTCCTCAGTCTGAACGGCCGATCAACCGATTGGCCACTGCAGCGTGACATCACGATGCGTTTCTACAAAAGTTGACTCTGTTTCAACTTTCCACTGAATGGCCGCTGCTTTTTTAGGGGGAGGGAAACCAGTGGTCCACACAGCAGCAGCCTCAACAGTCTACCCACATTAAAATGAATGGTGAAACTTGCATTTTCACTGCAACGTCTCACTTGGTCTGAATTTAAAAACCTTTAACTTCTTACTGTTAATTTGTTAATGTAGACATTTATATCATAGGATAATGTGCAATGTTCATTATTCATTGCGCAAAGTGCCACACAATTCAGCAGAATTTAACTGTGATGAACCGTTTTAGATGGCTCCTATAATATACACAGTATTTTAGGTTTAACCATACTTAGAGATTAAATGTTGCTCAATTTTGATTATTTTCTGTTTTCTTACTTTGAGACTAGTAACCTAGTCTAAGCTTAACTTCTATTTGAACATCAGGTAAATTAGCCATCAGGAACATCCCTAAAGAGCAGTAATATCACTAAAGTTATTTATCACGCACATATGTCAAATATTTAATAATTCTAGCTTCACAAATATGAGGATTACTTTATTTTTTCTGTTTTGTATAGTTTAAAAATAAAAATCCTAGCCTGCTGGGTTGAAACTGCTTGGATAAAAGAGACAAGTCAAAGATGTCAACTTGGAATCTCAGAACTTGAGATGGGCATTTTAAACTATTCTATTAATAACATCGTTTATTGAAACAATAATTGACAGAATAATTATTAGCCCTACTCTACTCTGTTGTGTATATACACTGCTTCACATTTAATTAGTTAAAGCTGATAGGAATATTGACTCTTAGCTGGTTCCACCTTATCAGTGCACTTCATTTAAGGAGTGTTTAATATTTTGCACATTCAGTGTATAAAAACCCTGCACAATCCCTAATGTGACAAAATGTCTGCAGCATATTGCAGGTTAGATTAGATTGGATTAACAGGATTATATCAACAAAGGGAGACTTCTACAGTAGCGACTGCTGATCACAGGAGTGTCAAGATGAACTACACTCAAACAGACACACAAACACACACTACCTTCTTCATCCATTAACAATAAGACGATGAATGGGCAAAACCTCACTTTGCGTGCACTGCAGTCAAATACATACACACAGGCTGGTGTGCATACCTACACAGAAACACAGGCTCACAAACAGAGACCTCTGTCTCAGTGAGTCACAACACCCTGATTCATCTCCATTGATCTAAACCTCCCAGTAGCCTCTGAGTCGGGCCTTTTGTCACTCCTCTCTGCGAGTCATCTTACATCATTCACAAAGCTTCTTACTCCACTGAAGCATTTCTATAAATGAGATTCACTGTTATACAACTGTACAGTCAGAGTTTTGATATTTTACAACCCAATCGTGCAGACGTTTGCCATCTGTTCGGGAGTTAATCACCCCATGAACCCCAACCATGCTCACGTGCACACATCCATGCAGCAGTAAAAGCATATAAGCACACACTTAGATGTATAGTACTACTGTGAGGTGCAGAGCTGAAAATTCAACTGGGATGAAAGTGAGTCATGGAAACAGTTTAATATTATGGGATGTCTTTCCCTTGATGTTCCTCGTGCTAATTAAGCCTTGTACCAAGCTACTCAGGTCTGTTTGAAGTATGCAAGAGGCTCACTTTAATGGTCTGTTTCATGCAATTCTGTGTTTTCACATTTAATTTGAATATGTTTACAACCCAGGGACCGCAGATTATACAGATAGGGCCTCAAAGTTTAATGTAGATACATCTGCATTTGCTGCGATGAGTTGATTTCTGAATTGTTTGAGAAATAAGATCTCCTCCTGAAATTCATCTCTTGCTATCTTAAAAATGCAAAAAATAATCTAATATGACCACCTGTGGGCTTTCATTGTGTTGTATTCCACTAAGAATGAGAAATTTGCTTGACCTACAGTTAATGTAAATATTTATGCCATCATGACTATTTAAATTCAACTTATTTTAAATGGGACAGAGAACAGTATTGTTGCTTTGATAATCACTCATAACTGTGATCATAAGAATTGTTTTGAGTTATGCTGGCTGTCATGGAAATTAAGCTCATTCTACAGGTGCACTCAGTGGAGGTTCAGAAAGAAAATGTTTAAGTAAATGTGGTGGTGCACACTGACCCCTACTGTTGATGACATGTTATCACCCTATTCTGTAAAACACCCGTGGGCTAATGTGTTGACTTCTGTGGGAGCAGCAGGGTCACCAAGTGGCACGTTGAGACAGAAAGGTCAAAGTGTTTGTGTTTGTCATTTGTTTAGGATCGGAGTACTGTGTGCATACGCCGCCAATCAGAACCTGAGCTCTCAAGTGAAGAACATTCGGAGATTGGTGAACAGCAACATGAGGGACCTGCACACCTTTGCTAATGACACGCCAATGGTGAGACAGAGTTATTCCATAGAACGTGTAGATGGAGCATTATCACTCTGCTTTGCGTCCTATAGTTTCAACACAATACTAAACCATGTCATGACAGCATAAATGGAGAAATTTACATTCAGATTGGACTGCATTTGGTTTGCTGATTATGTTAAAGGACAGCTACCAGTTATAGAAATCTTGGCTGGGGAAATAATTTGGGTAATGTATAAAAAAAGGGTTCATTCATGGTTGTATAAAAAGCCAAAATTTCAAATTCACTCAAATAAGAGATGAAAGATGCAAACGTATAAAGCATTATGTGTGTTTATGAAGTTCTGTTTAATGTTTTGTCATTTTCTCCATTTCACTGACAAATAAAATGAAACTGACATTACTATACTTCAGAGTTCTTGCCTGTGTTTATGACTATAGCAATAAAATCATTTTCTTCTTCTTCCATTACTAAAGCTCTGTTCTGTTGTGTTTCCTGTTTGCAGCAAATTGATTACCTAATATCCCAATACGCCACAGCAAAGAACAAAGTCATCTATGACCTAGATAGTAAGTAGACCTCCTCTGTGCCTCTGATAGTAAATTAAGTGGACAGAAACGACTCACTGAGTTCTTGCTCTTGGTTGTATATCATGCTTATTATCTGAATACTGTGCGTACTTTCTTTGTGCGTATTTGTTTTCACAACAGATTTCTGACATAACTAGGTATACATAGCTACAGCGATGACTGTTGTAGAGTATCACTTGAGTATTTATCCTACTTTTCTCCTGCAATGGTACTGAAGGCAGCTCTTTTCCCGAAAGTTAGGACATGCAAAAGCAGTATTAAGCAGCAAATATAATAATGAAAGCAACTCAAGCTATGTTACTGTTTTCTTATTCTAATCTGATGCTGTGTTCTTTACAGATATAGGTCCATTGTTGGGTGGAAGGATACATGATCAGCTGAATAAGGAGGTCCATCCTGCCTTGGACAGAGTGCTCAATATGGCTGGAGGTACATCTGCATCCTTTTCATTTCCTCTTTAGTTACGATATGATCATGTTATTGCCGGCTGCAAGCATCAAGAGACATATAATATCCTGCCTTACTTGCAAATATTATCAATTCTTTAAGGAATAAGATAAGTGCACTTTAAAACAAATGTTATCAGTAACTCCATTATTAGATTTCTCCCAGCTAAAGATATGCTGTAATAAAACTCTATTGACGGTTAACTCACTTCTTATGGCTAACATATTCCACTGTGAACAGTAAATGTTTTTGGAATCTAATTTTAATATTTTTTCTCAAAGGTCAGTGAGTTAAATACAAGCTGTAACTTGTAATAATCGCTCAGAATCTTTTCTAAATCTTTATATTTTATGCTTTTTTATGAAGTGAAAATCGAGAGAGCCATCAAAGGTAACAGTAATTCTGTAACTGAACAATCATCCTCAACCCTTTGACCCCTGACCTTGTGAACTTTGACACCAGTGTTGCTCCTAAAATTTGTTCCCTTGTGATCGTCTTTGGGTGCTTACACCTATCTGAGCCCCGAGTTACATTTTAATGAAAAACAACCAATTAATATATTAAAACTGCACTACACAGTGTACATTTCAAATTTCATTTACTCTCATGTTTTTTAAGCCTGGCTTCGTCCGGATCAAGTGTGTACACACTATCCTCAAGGTGAAATGTTTATCTTTTTTTCTTAAGGTCAAATTCACCACCTCCAATTTTTTGGGGAGCAAACAGACCGATTCTGAGTTTTCCATTTACACATATAAACGGATATGATTCCCTTTCCACAAAAATTTTTGCATAGTGCAGTTTTAAGTCAATGGCATCACCAGATGCCAGTTGCCAAAAAAACAACATAACATCAACCTGCACCTGGACATCTCCCTGTTTTACTCCAATCATGTGCCCCCAGCGTGAAGTGAGCGTACCAAAGTGATGTGTTTGTGTGACCAGTCCTGTTACTTTATTTCAACTCTTTAACACAAATTACAATGAACATTAACACAAATTCAAAATGAAAGTGTTTTTTTACTTATATACTTCATGAATTACAACAAGCAGCTGTATATGGATGTTTGACTACATGGAATATACAGACTTGTGTCACAGCAGAAACAAAGGCGAAATAGCAGTCTGCAAGCATGCTATTAGTTCAGGTAGTAAATGCCTGACCACCGATGACCGAGAATTTTTGTTCTTGATGTTTGTGTACTATTGTGAATCTACTGGAGCTGAGCCGAGCGGTCGGAGGATCTTAGTATCTGGTATGAATGTTGTGTTTTATCAGATATAAAATCTGCCTGAATGCTGAGAAGATTCATAATTGGAAAAAAAACACTGAATTTTTCAGTTGTGCTGTTTGTACAGTTCCAACCATGAAATTCACTGTTACTTTGTTTTACAATCAATACAGGACTTCATGAGGACAACAAGTGAGGTGACAAAAATAGCAGTCAAATCAAAATATTCTTTTGAAACACTGTGGTCAAATTTTGCTGAATAACCGATCACTGCAAGTCATACCTGGCTCTGCTTTAATCACAATCATTGTGGAAGGAGAGTGAGCCATCAAGATATAAGACCAGGAAGGTACTTTAAGGGGGAAGGGAGCAGGAGAGATGTGGCCTATGCCTCAGGGAGAGCGACAGATAGAGAGAGAGTCAGAAAGTTAGAGAGAGATTGAGAAAGCAAAGTGGACATGGAGCCAGAGGAAACCAATTAGGACAGTGACGGGCACTTAAATCAGGCTGTTATTCAGTACTGCACAGTCTGTGTGGGAGTATTACAATTCCCTGAAGCTTGATGGAGTATTTCTTGTCTATAGTTGACAACAGCTTAAAAGGGGGATAATACTGATTTTTAGCTTTGTGTGTTGCTCTTACGCTTAAAGAAAACTGTCGGTATTAGTGAACATTTTCTGCAGCCTCTTACAGCCAGAGACCAGAACAAAGCTTGTCCTGCTGTCTAAGCTGTGATGGGACACCTTCTGTACATATCTGCTCTGAACAACACATTTTTTTTTAGAAGATTAGCTCTATAATAAAACATTTTTCAAATTGCTTCTATTTAGTGTTAAATACAATGGTGGTCATATTGTCAGCATTTCAGCAAAAAATTTGTTCTGGTTCTGTATTTATCCCAACAAGCATTTTCAGTGAGCCCTCCAGTATTAAAAGCTGCATTAATTAGTTTTTGGCCACTTTGGGGCATTGAAAGAAGACAAAAACATAACATCTGAGGTATTATCTATGTTAGATAATATGTTGGCCAACAGATGCCTATTCACATATCCAGCAGACACACATCAATGGGTTGTGGGCCTGAAAACCAAAATAATGAGCTAAAAGTGTCTAAAAGGCTCTGTGGAAGTGTTAAGAACTGTTGTATGCAAAGGGAAACTTTCACATGCACATAATAACTTGATCTGCTGTTAATGTGAAAACACTGATTAGTGAAGCTTTAAAAATAATAAGCTGATTCAGTTTGTGTTTAAGTGCGATTTCAGCCATACAGTAACTTTCCTTTTTCACCAACTCAGCCAAACATTAAATCTTTCTCAGAGGTGCTATGCTACACTGACAGAAACTCACACTGGATGCAAAATTACTTTTCGACCTGTAAGTTTGGACCTTAAAGCAGTGGTAATCGATTTTCAGTCTCTTTTGGGCAGCAGAACAAGCTGTAAACAAAATATGGATATGTTATTACTATAGCCAAGTCACTCAATTGTATTTATATGGTGCCAAATCACAGCATTAGCTGTCTCAAGGCACTTTACATACAGCAGTTCTAGACAACACTCTATGATGTATTAAAACCCCAAAAATGAGAGCAATTCAAGTTATAAAGATATGTCAAAAACTAACTACAAATTCAGCAGACATGGGTGAAACATTAACATTCATATGATATCATATTTATCGCCACCTGATAGATCTGATTTTCACTCTCCTTTTACCTCTGTTTTTGTCTCCACCGACTCTTTCATCAGCTAGTCACTAGCTTGTCTGTAGTTTAACATTGGGCAGGTGGTGCACAGTCAGTTTTTCAGAGCATTTTTTACAGAAAATGCATCTTTCTGTCGCTGGAAACCAGGTTCACATGAGCAGTGGGCCTGAATCAAAACAGTAAATCTTGTTTGCTTCGAAACTAAAACACTGTGGGCCAAATGTGAGCTGCAGAGTCAGGTCATAATTATCAGTGAGTTCTTCACTACAAGCAGTCCCTTTCACATTACACATAGTTATGTGACCACTTATTAAGAAAAATATAAAAATATATAAAAAAAAAAAGCTTTGAATGGACCTAAAATTCTACGAGTTAATGAGTATGAGTCCTTGAAAAAAGACAGGCATTCATTTGAAATTAAGACTCAGTTTTGAGTTTTAGGCCCTAATGAGACAAATACATGAGTAAAACATTAAAAAGGTGGCTGCAACAGCATTTAGATATTCCTGTTGATAAGAGCATTGTACAATTTGCACTTTGATACTTATTACCCTTATTACAGTAAAACTCTCTTTTCAGTTGGATTCAGACATAATTTATTCACTCAGATTTGATAATGAGATGAGATAACATTAACTTTACTGCTCCATGCAGGGAAATTTTTTGTAATACAAAATAAGAGCACCCACACATACCAAGAACAAAACACCACAACAACATAAAAAAATAATAAAGAGCTACCAAACTAACTGCCTGCACTTGTTATCCATTTCCTTAATAATACAAATGATGTCAGTGGAGGAGTTTTAGTCTGTAAACTTGACAATATCATATTAAACTGGAATTTTTTATTTTAAGGAAGGTGTTCATGTTCACAAAAGACAATTACACTGTCTGGTCCAAACAACAACTAGAGGTGTCCCCTCCTTTTAACAGGCATACTTGGAGTACTAATGGAACAATATTTACTGTAACTGAGACAAAGAAAAACAATGAAATGTTGTAAATGAACTGCAAGCTCTGCAATTCTCACAGCTAACAGAATAAACTCTGTGATATGCTGCAGTTGTAATTACCTCCAACACTGATTTTCCCATTGATTACTGCACCGCACCCTCTCATGATGATACGTCTAATCCAAATTCAAACTGATATCAGCTTTGATATTTACTGCCATTAAAGCTGATGCACCTAATTAAACGTGTGCGGCATTCAGTCTTTGTTTGCTCTGCTGGCACTTAAATCCCTTCACACAAACACCTCCTCAAACACACACACCCACTCTCCTCTCCTCCCGCCTGTTCTTCTCCAGAAGAATTACTGAGTGTAAATAACAACATATAAAGAGGGAAGGCTTTATGTCCAATCACCTAAGATCTGTGAGGGAGGTCACTATCAAATAGACAAAACTCTGGAATGGAATACAGCCAATGTCAGTTTTATGCTTAAGTGACTTGTGTTCGTGGACCTGCCTCACACATGACCCCGTCAAATTGATCCGTTAGGGGAACCAAAACAGGAAGAAGCAGAGGCCCATTGCCCTATTTCAAAAAGACATCTTCATTTGTATTGATTTGACCGGAGAGTCTGCCAAGAGCTCTCTGCATCCCCTGTCATGCATTCTTAGTCTTGTCCTCAACAGACCTGTATTTGGGCACAGGGCGCTTTATTGCATACTTAGAGTACATTTCTCGGTAATCAGCAGTTTGGAAACTGCAGAAACGGATGCAGGAATTTCATTTGTCTTGCCACTCAGATGCACAGTAGTTGCTTTGTTAGCAGATGGCTCCACACAGACACACACACACACACACACACACACACACACACACAAATCATCAACCTCAGTTTCTGTAATCCAAGTCAAAAATAGCCTGTCACTAGCTGAACAAGTAGCATGAGCTCAAACGCCACAAAGGCATTAAGCAGTTTAGCTCTGAAAGTAATGCAAATAATGTTTTGTAGTGTTCCCTTTATTCACACTGCAGCCATTTTAATTCATCATACCTGACATGTAGGAAAGAACTGGCTAATATTATGACTCACTGATGAGCAGACCTAGTGGCCTAATAGGCTGCAATAGCTTTAATCAAAGGCTACAGCAATTCACCTGCCATGATGCTAACACAACTGGTGCCTTCAGGAGCATGAAGTCAGCTCTGCTAACTGTTTTGCATTATATTGATTAGCAACAATGGCACTGAGTTGGGTTTAACATTAAAGGAAGCAAATAAATTGTAAAAATATTTGATAATGTCATGTCGTGAGGAGACTCCCTGCATAGCCAGACTGAGTTTGGGCTATTTTGGTAGTTATAGCTATATGATTATAATAGCCTGCAGACGCAGGGAAGGCTTATTTTCAACATGTAAATATCAAGACTTTTGTTTTGCATAAAGCTATTTGTCACTACAAACAGTAATCCTGCTATGTATGGGGCTGTAACGTGGATTTAGATATTCCTATGAACCTTGTGTTAGCATGGTTATCCTTTGTTGAAACTGAATATCATACTCTGTAAACTACGTTTATGAGGTAATCAATCTCAGGTTGCGGTGGTGTTATGATCACACTGTAATAGGGTTTATGATTCCAGCCACTGATGACTCCAGTACTGTTGTACAGACAGATCAGACATTGTAATCCTGCAGGGTAAAGCTGTCATTATTGCCATTTTAATAGCCATTATTGTCATTGTCAAGGTTACAGCAGCAGCTATGCTTGCTGACATTTTGTGTTTGCGAGGTGAAGATGATGCATATTCTCCCTTCACTGCACATGGTTATTGGATTTCCCGACCATATTTATGTTTTAATCCCCCGCGACAAAAGTCACCAGAGGGAACACACACACATAACCAGTCATATCTGCTGCTAACAACCAAGTCCTGTGAGAATCTGCATCATTCTACCCTCAGATATATGGAGCATTGTGACTGGAGGCCTTCAGATAAATAGCTATATCAGTTTTTGGGTGACTTTCTGAAAAGTAGATATACTCTAAGTTAATTCTAAGTGGCCCTGAGGCTGTATTGCATCACAGGAAATATAACTGTCAGTGTTTTTAAC
>JAQQZW010000021.1:22074009-22084530 GCA_029814745.1 Zanclus cornutus | reverse complement strand
TGTAATAAAGCAATAAATACATATTAGCATGAATATCCACAGAATGCAGATTTAACAGATTATTAGAGAGTTAAACATATAATAAAAACAGGAACCACTGCTTTCAAAGCTTACATCCAATGACGTCTGAAGTAGCAGTTATGAGATATTGTATTTTATGGACACTGAAAAGTACTTGGTAGGAATGGTGTTAAGACAACAATATCTGTTGCACAGTGTAAAAGACTCACCCGACGTCGACTGCCCTTAACAAACTGAAGGCCAAGGCGTCTACGTCTTAATGTGAGTTAATCAATGTCACTTCATCATGGCGATGACAGCCAAGTCATCCTGAACAGAGCCTGACTTTCAATTTCCCTTCTTCCTCCTCTCCCTGCCACCAGTATGACAGACAACTGTGACCTAGTACATAAGGCACGTTGATGGTCTGCAGTAAGATGAGACTGAACAACACAGGACATATGCTCTGTTGCTTTGCTTATGTAAGGTAAGAGCTGGCAGGTGTGAAGTAGATTTAAGGACATTTTGTACAGGATTCAGAAATTCATGCTCAGTATTTCTACAGTTATGTAGTTTATAAATGGTCTGTTTGAGGGACGTAGGATTTATCAAGGACAAAAATAACGGCTCATCCCTCTATTTGTTTGCAAATAGATGTTTTGCATTGAGGGAATAGGATCTATTTTTAGAGTTCATTTTCCTAGATAGATGAATATTTTCAAATACAAAGAGAAAGTTCTTACAAGGCACTCGGTAAAGAAAGCCAGTAAAATTGTTTACCAGTTTTTTGTTGACATCCTTGAATAAGAGACGTCACCAAAAAACTAAACCTGAGAGAGATCCTATTAATAAACAACCCTTCCATGATCTGCCGACTGAAAATTCTCAGTTTGAGGCCAGTTAGGTTGTTAATGTTAAGGCAAAAGCAGGCACTGTCAAGCAAGTCTTCGGGAAAATAACCCCATCACAAATCCAACGGCTTGTGTCAGGCACTCAGCTGACACCTTTGATACAGTACAGCGCAGCCTTGCTGGCGTCATGCTGGAATTGCTTTTAGTGGAGCTGAGATTTTGAAGGCTACTTTGTATTGAGATGTTTTTCCTCCCCCTTTGTTCCCACCCCCTGTGACAGCAGACACATTGATAAGGACAGACAGATGGAGAGACATAGGCCCGGTGCAAAGACGGGAGGGGGGGCTGGGCAGCCCGTAACGAGGAGGTAATAACTCCACGCCTCACCGGCCTGAGTAGACATCAAAAGACCCTCGACTTAAATGAATTCTGACAGACTCTGGCTACAGCCAATCAATATCCTTCGCCACCATTAAATCAACATCCAAAACCCGAGCCGGATACCTGCTCGTAAAGCCGCGGTCCTGTGACAAAGGATTTGGACCCTAACGAGGAAGCAGGTGACGGATGCACAAATCCTGACACGGGTAACTAAGTGACGAGCAGAATTGCTAATGAAAGGTTAGCCTTTTAAATCCAATGCTGTGGCTTGCCAGAGAAACATTCAAACAGACAGGCAGAATGAATTTGGTTGCCAGAGCTGTACTGATTAGAAGATTACACAGTAAACATCTGAAAGATCAGCGCTGTGCTGTGCTGTGCTGAAGGACATCGCTTTCCTTATCGTTCGGTCCCTGCAACACCACTTCCCCAGTTAAGATGACATAAAAGAGACTTTGAATGTTGAGATACAACAGCAAAGACATGTATCATAGCATTTCATTAGTCCCTGTTGTTGGTAGTTTATCTCTAAAATGATGCTACATGCGAGATTATTCTCCCAGTTTGATGAAGTTTCACAGACTAACAAAAGGAAGCGCATAAACAAATGAAAAGTCGTGAGTTACGGCTTCACTGTAGCACATTACTGCACCGTCACCCTCCAAAAACTTTACAAGAACTCAGAGTTCTGCCCTTGTGAAGAAAGGAGGAGGTGGAGGAGGAGGAGGGGCACATGGCAGAATCAGTCATACAGACAACCGATGCAGGACCAAGTCTGTAATGTAGATCTATGATGCTGGACAGGGTCAGTGGAGGCAGTGGAGTGTGTTTTAGTGCACCATAACCTCAGACGAATGGGCACAGTGGGGTGGTGCTACGAGAGAAAGAGAAAAGACAAATACACTCTGCTCTATGTGACTTTCTGTTAAAGATGAGCATTTAAGACAAACTCAAGGGAGTTTATGTTCTTGAGTGGTTGTACTTAATTTGCAAAAGCTTTCATTATCCAGTAGTGTACTCCCTTTTCATCTATATTTAGGTAAAATGGAAAGTGATCAATAGTCATATTCTGAGGATTACTTGCAGATCAGAATATATGGATGGATCCTAATAGCTTGCATGTTGTCAGTCAATATCAATTTTTTGTTCCCAGTGCTTTCAGTGTAATTTGAGTTGCAGCTCATCACACAGACTTCCTGCAGTGAAATGGAGAATTTAAACTCTCCAATATATCCAGCTCTCCAATAAAGGCCTCACGCCTGCAAGCGTATCATGTAGATTGACAACAGAGGCAGAAGCAATTTAAGTGAACTTGAGTCTACCCCCTGCCCTATAAATAATATTTAATCCCTCTTTGGAAGGGAGAATCGGTAATGAGTCCCAGAGCTTTTTTGATGCATCACATTGCCTTCAGCTACAGCTGACACCAATAGGATATAAACCAGACGGCTTTTTGTGGCCTACAATGGTGAGATACGACAGCATTTTTGAGATCGGATCAATCAAAAAGTTGAAGTCTGGTTACATCAGGATAGTGAAACGCTCGAGTCTTTTGTCTGAAGTGTGAAAGAATGTGGAGAAGAAAACAAGAGTGTGGGAAGCGTCAAGCATCGCCATCCTTTGTGGTATTAATAAAAACCTGAGAGGTATTAGTTCAGATATTTAAACTCTCAGCTAAAAGAAATGTTACCTAAATATGAAAAATGCTTACTGTGCGGAAATCCAACAAAGAGAAGGCAAAGCAGTCCTATGTAAGCTTATGTTGTTGCATGCTAATGCCATTGAAGGCTCTAGCCTTGTTTTCTCAGAGCACTCACTGTAGTTGTTGATGCATTTTATGTTTCTTTATGTGTCCTTTTCTCTCATTTCACTGTCAATACAAAAGCCCAGAATGAGGAAGTCAGTGCCTTAAAATTTAATAATGCCCAACAAAATAGCAAATGTCAACTTTCTGCATCACCTGATTTGAACCAGAGTCCAGACATTCAGTTCATTCATATGTTCTGCAAACTGTAATATTTGTGTTGAATCACTTAAAAATGTTATGTATTTTACTGCATAAGTCTTTATATTGCCTTTATTTACCAGCCAGTCTATCCAGGCCAGTAACATGCTCATCTGTTATCCAGCTATTAAACACGTTGCCAGGCTTAATAAACTATCTTTTTGCTTTGCACTGATACAAAGTGAGCGTAATATTACCTAAACGGTAAGTAAATAGATTCCGTGGGGAGTAATAGCCGTCAGCAGTCTGATCCAATAAAGAAGTACGCAGAGAGACCATGAAGGGAAGATGAATGAATCTTATTAAAGAGTACTGATGCCTGGTCAGCAGGAAAATGAAGAAATAGCCAGACTGGACCGCACCTGCAAACTCACTGAGCCCTGGTTTGTGCTGTCTCACACCGGTTTGCATTTCACCTAGTTGTCAGCAAGATCTTTACTGAGTACAGCTCTTATTAATTCAGCTTCAAAATCAAATGCACATTGGTTTATTGACAGCAAACGCTTGATGTTTTCCCAGACGGTTTTATAAAAAGAAGTCAAATGCCACAAATGCAGTTTTATGTCACCATTTTACGCCAGAGTCTGCTGAGAACAACCTTAACAATGTGAGTACTGTCAACGAGCCTGTCATCAAAGGAAAATACACCTTTAAAGTACTTAATGACACAATTTATCTAGTATGTAACTACTATATAAATGTACTGTGCGTAAACTTCTGGGTCTTTTTGTTGAGGATGCTTAAAAGAAAAAGTTTGACAACATGGGAAATACACTTATTTGATTTCTTGCTGAGAGTTAGATGAGAAGATCAATACCAGTCTCATATCAGCTTGTCTATAAGTCTATATCCAGCAGCCAGTGAGCATTAGAACAAAGACTGGACACAGACAGAGGAAAACAGCTAACCTGGATCTGTCTTAAGATAACAAGTCAGCCTGCATTATGTGTGTTATGTTATTCACAGTTTTACAGGTGGGTAGTAATCGTACAATTTCTTGGCTGGGAGCTGTAACTTTCTGCAGATGCAGCTGTTTGTCTGGTAACTGGACGGAGCCAGGTTAACTGTTTCCCCTTGTGTGCTAAGCTAACTGTGTCCTGGTTGTAGCTTCATATTTAACTTAAGTATAAGTCTTCTCATCTAACTCTTGGCAAGAAAGCAAAAAAAGCAGATTTCCCAAACTGTCAAATTAGCACCTTTATCTTTTGTTACCATCTATTCTCTAGATGACAGCATATTTATTTGAAGCATTTCTACAAGGACAAGGTTCTGTAAGGGAAAAAATTACTTGTCTAAAACAGAAACATTAGCCTGTAAGCTCAGGTTTTATTGTTAGACCATTAAAATAACTGAGAAATGTTTCCTTTACAGACACACCGATGTATACTCGTCTTCCCCGTACAAGCAGAAGTCCATCACAGAAGATATACGTTTCTACCCTGACAGACTCCTCAGTAGACTAGAATGCAATGCAGCTACAAAACACGTTACATTTTGTTTGAGGCATGCAGTTTACCCCAGAGTGCAAAAGCTCATGCTCTCTTGCTGTTTTGATGTTATTGCTATCAGGCTTGCTCTCTCCACCTACATGCATAACCCACAGCTAAACGCAATGCATTCCTGCCTATACTTCAGGGATTTTCAAGTCATTCTGGGCAATGTGGGAAATCACTTACTGAAGAGGTGAACGAGGTTGGGGAAAAATGCAAACAAAACAAAAAAAAATGACACCATTTCTTCAGGAAATAACAACTGGAGTGTGCTGAACATCAGACTGTGATGTGTACCAATATTAGAGTACCTGCGGGTGGACTCTTCCTGTCAGTGCCTTGTTGACCAGAGACTGTATAATAAATAGTCAACAGAATCACTGTGTGGTCACCCATTACTATGTGGAAGAATCGAGTTTGGCACTATGGCCGTCATCATCTTGGTTCTTGGAGCCAGAAGTGACCATATTTATATGAGTGGGTGGAGCTGGGGAGAATATGTATTTCAGCTGATGACTGTGTGATGGCTAACAGACAGCTAGGAGCTGCTGTAACTCAAAAGGCCACGTAATTAAATATGCATAACTTTAAGTCTTGATATAATTTAAACCAGTGAGTCATATAAAAAATTCGCCCCCTGTAGAATTGTCATTAGTAAATGAGCTATAGAGACAAAACTGTTTTTTGTACAAGGCCACGAACAGGCTTATTTCTGCTGTGTTTTTAATATGGGTCAACGATTGACTCATTTTAGGATCCAGCCTCAAGTGGCCATTCGAAGAACTGCAGTTTTTGGCAGGTGGTGGTTGCTTGTTGATGACAAGGACAGAAGACTATCTTGTTCAGATTCCTTATAAAACTCTCCCAGAATTAAAGTCTGAAGATTTGAACAGGCCACTGGCTGTCCTCTATTTCCAGATGAAGGATCAACTCCCCATATTAAAGATTAAGTCTCCACTCTGACGTTTCCTGTCTTTTCTCTTTAGATTAGTATACTGTAAAGGTCAGAAGAGATTCACATATTGAAATGGCATTACTTTCACATTGCTCCCATAAGCTGCTTTAAATCCAAGTTTCATCCTTGTCATGCCATTGCCAAGTCCCTGAAACTTAAAGTGCATCTTACACCTGGTGAATCTGACCTCCGGGACATAGTGATTATAAAGCTGCTTGCTCCTTTTGCAGAGATCAGCAGTATTTATTTTATGCTAGCAATTGCAAGTGAATCCAAGTTATGAAAAACGTTGCACCACTATGTGTAAATTCCCATGATAAAAAACGTCAATTCAGCCAAAATGCCTCTTTCATCTAAACATGATGTAGCGGGTGGCGGGAAGTGGTGGCGGTTCTTTGAGTTGTGTTGGCTGGTCTTTTTTTAATGCCTGCCAGCAGACAGGCAGGGTGTCCAGGTGCGCAGTGTGCAGACACCCCTCTGAGAAACCAAACCTTCATTATTTATTAGGCTACAAAATGAAGCTGCAAGAGGGGGGTCAGTCAGTCGTGAAGCTGGCAGGAGGGATGTTGCTTCCTTGTTTGCCAGGGACGCAGGTTGGAGCACTGGGCATGTGCTGCTAATAGCTGCACGAGCGGAAGATGAGAGAGACGTGGGATTAAATTCCACCTCCTGTGTGTGACAGGCCAAATATAGACTATCGGATGGAGTTGTTAATTTCAAGATGGCACGCCATTCTTTATCCCCCTCCCACCCCACACTCCCCAAGAATCTACCATTTCAGGTCCCACATAATCTTTAATCGTGCCCACTCATTTTCTTGCCCTACATTCTTTCTCTTCTTTCTGCCTCGACACTATTGTAATGGCTTAGAGCCGGATCCAGCCTTGATTTTTCTTCTTCTATTCAAGGCAATTCCTTCGCTTTCATGAGCAATTTTCCATTATCCCTGGCCTAGCCTTATAGGCTCAGTAAATGCCATTTGACTTCCCTTCCTTTGGATAGTGAAGAATGGGAAAAAGAAAGCAGTTTTCAATAATCCTGCCAATACGATGATTCAGTTAATTTTCATCTTGTTATACTTGCACTAAAATTGCATTGTTCACAAACTCTACAGTCTTTTCATCTAATAATGCATACCAATGCATGTCCATGCAGATCCGCCTCAGGACAAAACTTTTAACGTGAACACTGAGTCTGTACATTATTTCAATCTCCCACATTAACAGAAGTCATCAGAATGTAAAACATCATAGCAGCTATTTGTTTCTTTGTTTTGCAGTTTTTTCAATTAATTTTTGGACAGAAAGCGGTTTGAGATTAAATTACGATCCCCCAGAGCCAAGGTGTCTTCACATGCTTAGTTTGTGAACACTTGGCAATCTTTGCTTGACAAATAATTTGGATGATTTATTAATTTTGAATAATTGGTGACTTATCCTATTCCAGGCAAAAATAAGGGATTTAAAAAACTGGATTAACTGTTGAGATTTAACAAATACTTCTGAAGCATACTGTGTTGTCTTTGAGACTCATTCATAATCCCCCATGTCACCATATCACTTCACTCTCACTTTGTGTGTCATGACTCAACCTTGATGACGGTCAGTATCTTATCAACTTAAAACCAAATAGTGAAAGAATAAAAAATAACTTTAAACCCCATTTGAAAATTGTATTCTCTTGTCTCGGCTGGAGTTGTTTATTTGATTTACTCCTCTAAATCTTCAGCCTGTTTCACACAACCGTGGTGCCATTAAAAGATGCAGTCAGTTTTTGTTAAACTTGTCTTGCGCTGCTGTCATCAAAAATTCATTGATCTTTCAGCTCTTTTGCAAGGTCACAGTCATTTTCCTGCTGCCATTATACTACACGGTAAGATTGATTTGAGAGTGGTATATTGTGGAAAATATTTTACTTGCAGAGGCTTTATGACACAAAATTGAAAAAGAACATTGACAGCAGAAAATAATGGGACAAATGTGTTTACTTTGTTGTCATTCTGGCCTCCACGGCTTACATTTAATGTCAATGTCACCTCTTCATCTTTTTGTGATGTGATTGTGATTTCTCAGAGAGTATTTACATTTAAGGACATCACGCTCCCATCGTACAATCTGAGAAGAGCGAGTGAAGAAAGTACCACATGGCAGTCTTTTAAAGGAAACATGTTCTTTGAGAGGTCCTTGGAGATAGTTTGCCTTCAGTAAAAAAGCCACAGTGGGAGCACTCCAGCTGCATTTCTGCAGAGGCTGAGAGCGACTTGCCAAGCTGGAGTGAGAATGGACGGTCCCCAGCACTTCAACGCTTTCTCCCTCATGTCCTCACAGGCTCCTTTTGTCCTTACTCCCTCGCCTTCTCATCCCCCTTGTCCTGATGTTCACATTTCTCAATACACTCCCCTCCTATTTCCTTACCTCTATCCTCCCTCACAACTTCTGACTTCATTTCTCACTCCCTCACACGCTCCCATCCTCTTTCTATCTCATTCCGTCTCTTTCTCTCTCTCTCCCTTTTCAGCCGTCAGTGTGGGAGTAAAAAGGATTAGTCGAACCAAGAGAGGGAGCAAAGCACTAAATGACGGTATTGAATTCTGGCAAAGTAAATTTGGGCTTCTCACGCCAAGTGAGAAGTTAAGTCTCAGGCAGTGCCGTTTCTAGCACATCTAACATGATAACAGTTCATAATGAACTCATTTCAGAATGACAGTTATATTATCAACAGCCTGCTGCTATTTAGACTTAGAGCATTTAAGCTACAAAAAAACGAGGGTAATGGAGAAAACTGAACAAATATCTTGTAAAGTGCTCACTGCACAGTATAAGGATCTATTTCGTATCTAATAAACACATTTTTCTTCTAAGATTACAGTAACAGTTACTTGTTGCCATTAATCCACTGTCTTCAGTGTAATAAAGTAAGGACAGGAGAATGTTAAATACTGTAACAGTTGTTCAAAAAAGACTGTGGTGCTTTTAAAGGTGCATAGAATCCAATTAAATCAATAATTCAAACCCATTTTAACATTATTTATCAATTTCATTTGATTAATGTTTATTAAACCAGCTAGTTTAAAGCAGTCAAGCATAAGTTGGCCAATTAATCTTTCAAGCATGTGTTAGTATTATAATCAGCCCTGAGCTCGGTACATAAGAATAAAATCACTTGTAATTAAGAAAAAAGTTAATACAGAAGTCCTCAAAAGTTGGCAGTCCAGCTGGGGGAAAAGTGAGAGTGAGAGGCCAAGCTTATATAAATCCTAGAAAAAAAACAAAGCATGGACAGCCCTTATTGAGTTGGCCCTTTAAGATCTTTCAACGCTAGTTTGAATTTGCCAAGACAGGCCAGCTCCGTCAGTAATATCAGACCGCCGGGATGAATGACAGTCAACAGTCTGACTTCGGAGCCAGCACTCTGTCTGTATAAGGTTATGTGCCCAGGTATGACAGGCATGTAATGAAATTCCTCTCCTCTTTACACTAGCATCAGTGTCGCTGTGCTTTGTTGCCTTAGTGGTACAGAGACTATGCAGCAGCTGCAGCAAAGTCACTAGTTAGATAAACCATAACAATAGCTCACATACCAGTCCTGTGTTACTGGTATTATCATCTATATTGCCTGTCATTAAGCAAGCATTTTTTCTGTCTGACAAAATACTGAATAGAGGTTAATATTATTTTCTACCCTTTCTGTATGTTAGCATAGTCTTGTTTGGACTTAAAAACACTGATTTCCACGGAGTGCCAGACTTTAGGTTTGCTCTTTTATTTAAATTCTAGTGGGGTTTTAAGTCAAAACCAATAATCATAAATGCTTTTTTCACTCTCGCAGTGATATTTTTTGTTACTTGAGGGTGCCAAGAACGAGCTTTAAAAACACAACAATGACATATTATCAGTTTTTTAAGTTAATATGGTTAACTTGTTAGCAAACGGTTGTGCATGCAGCAGACATGCAACAACAGCATTAGCATTAATTTGGAGTAGTGTTTATTGCTACTTGATGAGTATAAATCCAATAATCATTCCCCTTTGAACTCTAGTTTTAGTCTCCACCAACTCCTGACGAAAATATCCGGCTAATTAGCTGCTAAATGCTGTACTATTAGCACCAGTTTTTCACTAACGTTGTCTGTTTTTTGTGCTGGAAAGCTAGCGTTTATTGGCCTTTTAGGGCTTTTTCTTTGAAAACAACTGCCTGCTGTTGGAAAGCACACTGATGATTGTGGCTGGAGTAAACCAAGACATTAAATTTCAGAGCTATAAAAAATAATGAACCGAATGATTCTAAAACAGTCAGCTGACACTGCGGAATCTGTTGATAATTCTCTGACTGTGAGTGACCTCTTTCACATACATACACGATCCATTGTTAATATAAAAGTATAGACTTACAAATGTTTTAACATATTCTTTAAATGGCCACAAGCTAAACCACCTATGTGTAGAACATTTTCTGTTGTCATTTATGATTTCACACAGATTGTGGAGGACTGACTTTTGTCACCAAGGATATGCCTCAACAAAAACAGGAAGGGCACTACCTGATTGTTAATCAATGTGAAGTGTGAACCTGCTCAAAGTGGCAGATGGTGGACCCATTGAAAGAACAATCCTCCGACGGCCGTATGCTAAAAGAAAGCTTTTAATGAGGGAGGCAAAAAGACTGAAGAGGAGAGTGACAGAGTCAAGAGGATGACCAGAGCCTCTAATGAGCTGCAGGCTCTCTACTGGAAACAGCAGTCATCTAACAATAAACATTATCAATATTATCTTATTTTGTTTCCAATATGTTTTCTGCACCATTTGCATTAGTGGTTCGTGTAGTTCTTATAGAGTTAGC
>JAQQZW010000021.1:21844641-21855561 GCA_029814745.1 Zanclus cornutus | reverse complement strand
GACAGTTCTGTAAGGTTACCAAACAATGCAGAGGTTTTAGAGTGAGGAGGCTGTTAAAGGGGTTGAGCAATGCCATTTCCTCAAACTAAGGTGTTGCTATCGAAAAGGAAATTCAAACGTTTGTTAAGTATGTGAAATATTTTTTTTTAAGAGGTAAATAATAAATGCAGAGTTGAGATGATGAAGCTCCAGCTAGGAAAACCATATTTTGATATGAATCTAATGTTCTGGAAATATACAGACATGTGTAGTGGTTGTGCTAATGCAGACTGCAGATTTACATATCATAGAAGAGTAGACTACTGGCCTTGGCGGAGGTCAGTGCTCAGAGTGCTTTTCCATGTCACCATATTTCCATTCCATTTTGCTTTCCATCTAGGACTGGGCAACATAGACCAAAAGTTACATTTCTGTGTTGCTATACACAATATACCGTTTATCTCTGTACTTTCAACAAATTGAGCTAAATGTTCAGTTGTAGGTCAAAGCCACATTTGAAATGTACATGCACTTTAATTAAGACAGACTGTTATCAAAATAAAATGCAAAGACAGGGTTTCCTTCCTTATACAGTTACACAAAATATCAACATATAATCCATATTAAACAACAATAGGCCTACCTCAGAGAAAGGTCCTTCAGTTGCTTTGAACAACAATAACAGACTAACAATTACAAGTTTTCCTCTTCTGCTTAACAAAATAAACAGCTTTGATGCTGCTGTTGTGATCTTTAAAATCCAAACCTCTTCCAAATAATTGAACTATTGTTCATCTTTTTACAAATGAGTCCTTTTCACATATGCACAGCAACCATTGATGATGCTGTAGCTGCTTCTGGGGAAGAAAGCAAAACAAACAAACAAACAAACAAAAACACCCTGAAACTTTTTTCAGGCCAAGTCATATTTCCCATTTACAGTTAGTAAGAAAATTTAGAAATCACAGAGGAGGACCCCATATTAGCCTTCCTTGTTAACCATCTAAACAAATAGCACAATATGTAAAATTAAAATAAAAGTTGCCACGCTCTAATATAGCCATCAAGTTGAAAGAAGGCTTTAACCTGCACTTCATTGAAATTCTTAAGACTGAAAGCATTTTAAGGGTAGAAGATGCTTTTGAACAGCTTTTGTATTTTCAGTTTGCTTTTACATAACTTCAATGCTGTTATCATCCTGGGAAATACAGCTGACACGTATTCTTTTTTTTTTGCATGGCTTGACTCCATTTTTCATCTACATAACTTTTTAGTGCATATGTTTTTATTTATCAGTTATCACTTTATCACAAAACAAACTTGTAGTAACAGTTATTGAGTGGCAAGCCAATTTAACTTGTACAGCAAAATACTGATGCTTCTCTTGTAAAAGGCTATTTTATACTTAACTAATTAGGCTTAGTGACACATGAGCAAACTGTTTCACATGTTTGAGAGCTGTTCGCATTTACTGAGACTTAGAGGTTCCTTTATCAGAGCATTAAAATAAAAATACATTTTTCATGAAGGGCATTAGGCAACACTTAAAGGATAACAGCATTGTAATTTAGAGCAATAATGCAGCTCCTAATTTACCAAGCAATTACTGCAGTGCAGATCATATGTAATAAGATCTTTCAAAATTTATTCATGTTAGTTTTTTATACATAATTTAAGAAAAAAAGAACTCAGTTGCGATCCAAGGTAACGAAGATCCCCTGAATAAAAATACATGGATCTAATTATGAGGCGTATTTTTAAGGGAATATTTTTATTTATTTTAATAAAGCAAAAAATAACATATAACATGCTCACATGGAAGGATCAGTTGATAAAAAAAAATCTGTCTTCCTCTGTCATGTTTCTTTTTTTAAACTGTAATATTGAGCTGCAACAATGTCGAAGTCAAAAATTCAATTTGTTGATTGGCAAAAATTGACATGGCAACAATTTTGATGAGGAATTAATCATTTCAGTCATCATACAAGCAAAAGTGATAAATTCCTGTTTCCAACTACTCAAATGTGAGGATTGCTCTTTGTGCGTGTGTGTATGTGTGTGTGCGTGTGTGTATGTGTGTGTGTGTGTGTGTGTGTCATATATGATCATTTTGTTTTTAAACTATTGATAAGTAACAACAAACTAACATTTGTACATATCACCCTGGACTCTGAGACATTGCAATGGACATTTTGTCACACCCTTTTTTTTTAATTTCATAGACTAAATGATAATAATCAGTTAGATAAAAAAGAGAAATAAATCAACAGACTGATTGAATATAATCTTTTCTCACAGCCCTTAATTAAACACTATAAAATACTAATCGTCTCTGAATGGATTCATCAGAACAAATGAGAATTAGCCCAAATATCTCCAGCTACACTGCCTCTGTGCAACATCTGGATTAATTAGAAGGAGAGGGGCAACCTTAACAAGTGGCAAAACAAAAACAACAAATAGGGAAAGACTAATTTGAGGGTGTGGCTTGAATGGGACTGTGCTGTTCAGACCATCAGAATGCATTGTAAACTGTCTCATGGAGTGCTAGCAGGATAAAACCCGGATTGTCACTCCATCATAGATGTAGTCCAGAAATACAGGCACTCACATCCATAATTTTAGGTAATTTTTAATCTCTAAACCTCCTGATCTGCCCATCTGGTCGCAGACTTACATGGATGAAGAGAGAGAGGATGTGCAGTCCACATGGAAAAAGCTGTGGTTAAAACATCCTTGCACTGCAGCGATAGCGCTCACAATGTTGTTTTATCCATTTATTCATTTTTAATCGATGCTTCAGTTTATTTATAGAAAGTAATTAATTATACACATGTAAGCACATTAAAGTACATTAAATACAAAAACGTAAAATGGTAGTGTGCACATGTGGTACAGCAGTGTTTTTTTGTTTTCATTTTTTATAATTACTGTTACGCTGCTTCAACTAACAAATGAACAAGACAAACAAATAACAGTGGCTGCAGCATCTGCTGAGTAAAGCAGTGACTGATCAAACATGAAAACACATTGCTGGCCCAGCTGCATCACAGGACTCATCTGTAACAAACCACCAAAAAAATATCAATCCTCTCAGCACAAAAGTAGTTTGGTAAAATGCTACTGTACCCATCACTGTCAGATGAATGGTGGCTCCTTGTGTGCATGCGGCTGAATTTCCAATTACTTTTCTGCGGCCTCTCAATTCGGGCTGGTACCTGAACAGCTTTTGAAGGACGGAGAGGTGAATGCAAAACAGCCTCTGTGATTTTCGGCAGCCTGGGCCCCTCCAGCCTTTGATGTATGAAGCCCTGTGTGAGCCCATGGCTGCAATATGCATGGGTTGTTTTCCTCACACCTTTTTGTTGTGCTTGTTGTAATGTTTTGTATTGTCAAACTGGAACACACACGCAAGTTTAAAACACTGTCAACGTCCGTCAGCCAAACCTCCTTGGCAGTGGTGTGATGTAAATGTTTTTGTTGTGACGTCCTGCTGCAGTATTCACTACTTAAATTTTTGAAAATCCATCAGGTGTTTAGACATTCATGGAAATCTCAAAGTAAAGCATAACAGAGCCCTGTTAGCTCTAAAATGTGCACAAGGTCTTCTTATGATTTCTTGCTGCTCTCTGGCTAAATAATTGAAGCCTCATTTGAGCAGTGGTGAACTGAGGATAAGGGTGTTTTGGCAAAACTTTCTGCTGCCGTATTAAAGGAGAAGGCTGCTCTTGATCCTTCACTGTGAAAGTCTCGCTCTGCCTCACTGCATGACGGTTGGCCTCTCGGTCAGTATTTACAGTCTTTTACTTACTTGTGATGTTTTGAAGTCAACAAGCCTCTGCAGATAAAAATTTTCTCTCAAATGATGCCTAAGATTTATACTAACTAACTCAGGATAACTCAAGGGCAGCTAAAAGTTACTTATTTGTTCAGCTGGTGAGGTGGCAGTCAGTTTCTGCCGTATCTCTCAGTGCCACGTTTTAATTTACTTTCTCTGTGTGTATGAGCATGAAACAAAACAAATAATGCCAGTGGCTTATAAAATAAAAGATGAATCTTTTTTTTTTTTTGTTCTCAGAAAATATGAACACTGTTTGCCTGCACACAATCAAAAAGTCCAGACATGCATCCTGGATCCTGAATTCATTGTTGTTTGTCCATTCTCAAGCCTTACTGTCCCCATCCTCTTTTGCTGAAGTCTGCTTCTCAATTCTCAGGTCTCATTGTGCTAAAAATCCAGCATCGACATAATACCTCTTTATGGCTGCAAACAATGCAGCTATGTCAGACTGTCTGCCTTGTTTATATTAGAAACCAGTCCGGTGAAAGGCTGAGAAAGCCTGTGTCGAAGTCAAGTCCCCCCACAATGGTTTAGGCTGCCCTTCTTTGATACGTCAATCAAAGTGACAGACAGCGCTTATCTCCCAGTGAGAGAGAAATGGACCAAGCCCCCTGTCCCCCTGTCAGTTGATCCATACGGGCGAAAGCCAGAGAGACTTTTAGGAGTTCATCAGTTGAACATCACAGATAAGACTATTGAGATGAGAGGGGAAATCTCAGGGGAGCTTCCTATGCAGTCTGCGGTGCTCAGATCTTAGGACCTCTCTGTACACCTCGTCTGAGATGTGATCATATTTTATTTATTATTTATTTCAACTTGTTTTCAAGTTCAACTGAAATGCAAAAAGAAAGAAAAGTTTTACAGACTGTGACTAAGCATTTTAACACCCAGTAGTGTGAATATCCCATGCATAAAGACACAAGCCGAGCTCTACCACAAAAATCTAAATGCTATTTGTGGTACAGTTTAACCGGTGTATAAGAGGGTTGAACGGAGCTTTTGAGACTGTGATTCACTGGTTATTCCCAATAGGAAAATCATTTGCATTGTGGGCCGAAAACATGTAAAAAAAAAAAAACAAAGTTAAAATCACGGGTTTGAACATCTTTAGACGAAATCTACAGCCGCTGAAAGCCACATTTACTGCTGTTCTATATTTAGGCACAATTTTGAAGTATTTCTATTTTACTTAAGTTTTCCCATTGTATACCTAATACTTCTACCTTACTATCCTTCAGAGGGATTCATTGCACTTTGAACTTCAACATATTTATTTGACAGCTATACTGTCAATATACTGTATATACAATTTTTCATATTTCATTAACATTAAAAGTATATGCTAAAACCCTGAAAATGGCTGAACCCTTTTTTACCGAGTCATGATACCAGCACCTGTTCCCAATGAACCTGTTACCTGTGGAATGTTCCAGACTGGCACTTTTTCAATATTCAGCAACTTTCCCAGTCTTTAGTTGTCTCTGTCCAAACTTGTTTAAAACGCGCTGCTGGCATTAAATTCAGAATAAGCAAATATTTACAAAAATCAATGAAGTTAATGAGGTGAATCATTAAATGCATCGATTTTGTACTGTTTTAAATTGAGATTTTGATATGTGTCAAAAGGGATTAGCAAATAATCATATTCTGTTTTATTTACGTTTTGCACAGGTTCCTCACTTTTTTGGAATCAGGGTTGTAAAATACAAGGCATCGTATTGATTAAACCAGTGGTTCCCAACCGTGTAAATTTGCAACACTTTACAAAAAGCCGTTCTGTCGAATAGAGATATCCCCTCAAAACGTCTCAGATGGTTTCATTTCAATTACTCTTCAAGGTCCAAAGAAGTAAAACTATCTAATGCTTAAAGATTAGAGAGAAATGCACAAAAATGAAATATGAATGTGTGCTGAACTTGTTTTTTTTTCTTTTCTGCAGCATCAATCATCTCCTGTCCCCTTAGATTTGTCCTGTGACCATTTCGAGGGGACCAGACCCCCATGTTGGAAACCACTGGAATGAGTTAAATTGTATATACAGTAGTTCAAACTAGCTCCACCTCCACCAGCCACAGCAATAAAAGGCTGTATGTATGAAAATGTGTCAGCATCTTATTATCTTACTGTCCAATTTATTCAGACCCTTTGTACTTCTTAGCCCCAGCCAGTCAGGAGTTGGACGTCTAACAGAATAACAAATTTACATTTACCATTAATCTCAATGCCACTCCATTGCACTTTATCTTATCTATGCTTATGAAATAAGCTCAAGTGCTTTTGGCAGCATTTTTTTGTTAGTCATGCACTAAATCGCAAGTTGTTTCACACCAAAATCTCAAGTCATTTCACACCATCTGCTGCTCCAGAATTCGCCTCTTTTTTCTTTTCTTATCCTCGGACCACTTCTCAATTCATTTGTGAATTAAATGTCTTTGGGTTTAAATTTGCCTATTTTGCCTCCGGTGCCATGTGGTGAATAGGGTATCACACTGCAGCGCTAATGTAAATCATTTCCTAAGCATCAGTGAGGGAATACTAACAGTGAGTCTGCCTCGGGACTTTGTGTCACCATAAAATAATTATGAAAAGGGAAGGGAGGATTTAATGTGCCATTGCATTATTAGTAATTGTTTACACGTAAGACAAAGAGCTTGAATGGCGTGGTAATCAGCCTGGAGAGGGTAAAACAGAAGCCAAGACACCAGTGGCATTGGTGATGGAGTGATAGCAGTGATACTGAGTCAGCAGAAAGCAATATATATTGCTGACCTCTTTGATGACGATGGTTCAAGGTTAAGACCCGTGTGTATTCTGAGACTTTCTAACGTCACAGCAACATCTGGCCATCGGATACAGCACAGCATCGGTCACGGTGATATTTTTCTTCTGCAGTCAGGGCATGTAATAGATAGAAGCAGCTGTTGTGATGCTGCAAATCAATCATGAAACTGTCCCGTGCAGCCATGCAAGGACACATGCTCAAGGTAAAGTGTATTTGTTTGTTAGTGATTGTTTTGTTTGCTAATTCACTTGTTCCTTTGACTCCACACAAAATGAAAAACTTGA
Organism: Zanclus cornutus; assembly: GCA_029814745.1. Taxonomy (NCBI): domain Eukaryota; kingdom Metazoa; phylum Chordata; class Actinopteri; order Acanthuriformes; family Zanclidae; genus Zanclus; species Zanclus cornutus. Next base: position 21,848,675 of record JAQQZW010000021.1, on the reverse strand, counting down.
TGAGGATGATTTTTTGATCTCATGATTGCAAATCCGCCGAATTTCCAACTCGAGGGCACTTGGGGTTACAGTATTACCACTGTAGGTTTGCAATAATAATCCAGTGTTCTAATGAGTCTCCATGGTCTCCTGGTATTGTAATTAATATTCATGACTGGGCTGCAGGCACGCAGGTCGACATGGACTCCACGTGGTTCTGTCAAGACAGTCATTGGACCACAACATTCTGAGCAGAAGTATCCATCTAGTGGATAGGCATTAATGAGCAGATATAGAGTGCACTTCAGACGTGAAATCAGATTCTTCTAAATTGTAAATTTTCCCAGGGGTGGTTATTCATTTAATTTCCAGCTCATTTCCTTAGCATCCCTGTTGATTATTCTAATGGATAGCTGCCAAAGTTAATCACGGAGAAATATGGCCCACTGTATGAGTTCTGTTTATCTGCTGCAGCTCATCAGGAAGAGTTTTAAAGTTAAAATCATCAGATTTCTGTTTCATCTCATTTATTCTGATGTGAAAGCTGACTATGACCCTGTGTTAGAGCTCGCCTTCAATGGGTGATGAAAAACAAAATGACCCTTTGCCCAGTAATGTTATTCAGTTGTTGATGAAACTCTAAAGGAGACACTACGTCAATAAACTGTTTACCTTATGAAAACTAAACAACTGTCATAATGCTTCTCTGCAAAGGCGAAATGCAGTAACAGAATTGATCAGTAATGGGGGTTATGGAGTGTATCTGACCTCTTGACACCTGTTTCAGCAAACTCAGTCGCGGCAATCTAATTTTTGACTCTACTGAATTTCATGTAACTTGGTGGTGGTTAATCTACCTTTAAATCACATACTTAAATGTGTTAAATTGTAAATCAGTGTATTGCATTGCAGTGATGTTGAGAGGATGTAACTTACTATCCATGCACCAAGGGAATGCACCCTATTTTTACTCCGATAATGCTGCATTGTCAACAATAAAGCTGTGTTGAAATCTTAGAAATAAACAACAGAAACCTTGTTGTCCAAAAATTACCTACCAATCCAATGATTATAGTCTTAATCATCATGACACGCTATGTTTGCTCCAACAAGACCCTGCACAGATTTCCTATCAGCAATCAAGGCTCCAAACATCGTACTAGTAAACAAACTCAGGGCTCTACCCAACACTGGACTGTACCAAATGCAGAGTGTTGTCTGTCAAATTGGATTTGGCTGTACAAAGATTTAACCAGTTGTTCCTTTTTATTCATTTTTATTATTTTAGCACCACAATAAACTCCTATATCGGCACAATGGAGTTTTTTACCTGTAAATCTCCAGTTTTAATGCCTTTCTTCGTCATCTGTGATATGGAAACAACCAATTTTCCACACAGTCAGACAAAGTCAAAGTGTGCGTACTGTTCATAGTTCAGATATAAAATCCCAGCACACCATGAAGCGTCTCTCCTGCCAGGCAGCTCACGGCACTGTCAGCAGGGCCGGCTCTAGCCATTTTGAGGGCCTGGGCAAGATTAGGATATGGTGCCCCCAGTTTGTACAGTTATAATGCTGTTGTTGCTGCATTGCTCTATGTTCAACTTATAGCAGCTAAAAAATATGAGACAAAACTTGTTCACCAACTCTTCCACCTGAGGATTCCGCTTCTCCTCTCAGTTAACTACCAGCACATGCTGCAGTGTTTTTTTTTTTTGTTTTTTTTTTGCCAGTTCGCCAGCAAATACAAATATGTTGATGCTTCCCCTTATTTGTAATCCCTCATTGAAATGTTATCCCTTTGAATTTCTATCTGTTTTAACTTGTTATTATATCACACACTGAATGAAAGAAAACAAAACGAAACAACTGCTCGACTTAAAGAATCTAATATAAGTTCATTTTCTCAATCAAACCAGTTGAAATGCATAAGAAAGCTGAGAAAACACATTTTTCGGTGGATCCTGCAGTTTGTCTGAGCATTAAGTGAAGATTATCCAAAGGCAGAGTGCAGTATCTGCATTTTTAGGGTATTTTTATGAATTATGTGGATTCTATGGCTATGTTTCTGTATATAATGAAAGTATTAGGCTACAACTTTTCTGTTATCTGTTCCCCTCTGCTGCTACTTCTGTAGTTACTGCACTCTGCCTTATTTTTTTTGGCAGAATAGTTCACTGCTATTTTATCTGATATTGCCTCCCCTCCTGTGGCAAAACGACCAGGTCCTCAAAAAGATGCTCATGCTTTTACGACTGCTGAACGTATGCAATGCCCTTAGAAATATGCTTAGAGGGGAAAAAACTCCAGCAACTTGATCCCTTTAGTAAACTTTTCTTAATATTGTAATTGCATCACTGCAATAATAAGCCAGCCAAAACTGCAATTACAGTAAGTGAGGGCAATATTTCTGAATTTTATTGTGAGACAGACACCCATTAGGAAAATTACTAAGAAGAAACTTGCATCTGCTTACAGGACTGAGACTATTATCTACTGATATGTCTGGATCCTGCAGTTATGAGATTGTCTACCATACTGAGTCATTGTGCTTTATGTTCAGTATGAATGTAAACAATCATATGACATATTTGTCATTTTTGGGGAGCAAAGTTGACATTAAATTCAACTAATTAAAGGAGATATGTATCAAAACGCAAGGTTCAGTGCATTTGCCTCATTTGTTTGCCTTGACTACTTGAGTAATTTATGGGGCTTTGGATAAAGGCAAGCCATCAAGGATTTCTCTTTTCTTCACTGCTTTATAAAAAATGTATATGATATAATAAAATATAACACATCATAAAGTACCTGTGGCAGTGAGAATATGCTTGCAAGAAACCTAACATTTACTTTTTATTCACTGCACTCAAATGACGTGTATAATACAGCATCACATGAATTTTAATGTGATTTTGCTGTTCTTTATTAAAACTCTAAGGGCACCAGCACTCCGCAGTACACAGTACCAGCTCTTCTACATTTGACTCATTGGTTTACTCTGACTTTTTCTTTCATACCAGCACTTCTCACAAGCTGCTGGTGGTACTCTTTTCTGCCTGGTGCGCATCAGGCTCTCTGAGTGATTCATAATGGCATTTAAATAAACTGCACTACAAGGGTCACCTATGTGTCACTCAACTGTTCCCGATAGTATCCACAGACACACACACACACACACACGCACACACACCCAGGAAAGGTCAGCAACCCCCCCCAAAAGAAACACACATGCACAGAGGACAAAATGTACATAATGCCGTTATCTGGTGTCCAATATGACTGCACTTCTTTTCTAGATCATACGGAAAATCACATGTTGAGTTAATTCTGTATAATGGCTCATGAGCCGTGAAATGCCTGTGCTAATGTGTTTTGTGACAAAATCAACAAAGCTGAACTTTTCCTTGGTTTGAAACACAGTGGATGCTGTTTTCCAGCTTTTTCGTAACATCTTGGACGGAATGATTCATGACATCATTTAGGCATCATTTTCAGGGATACACAGCTTCTTAATGATATTATAATTATACACTGAAGATTAATTTGCTTGTGTGAAGCAAATTATTTGATGGATTGCTTAGAAATTGGCATGGAGCGGTGCAAATGGTGAATCATGACAGAGCACAGATTTCTCACTGTGCACTGAAATGACCAAAACCTGTGTTAATATATTTAAGCACCTCTGGACCTTTCACAGCAGCTGCAGGGAAAAACCTGGAAGGGCACAATGCATATTCAAAGCGAATAACACTACAATTAAGATCTGATTTAGGGCATTTTTGTTAATTGCCCTCCACAAATGAGTAATTGATTAATTGCTTATTCTTTAATTAAAGTGGACCTGTGGAGCTCCCCGGACACCTTTCTCACCTGCCCCAGTTAAACTGCTGCCCTCTAATTAGAGATGGAACAAATGTGACAGCCAGCACTTGCAGCATCTTTCCCCTGGATGACACAGACTTAAAACCTGACAGTCACCCAAACTTTGCTAGGTTCCCCTAATTACCTGGATTGTGTTGTGCTTCTAAATGAAGTCATTAAAATGAATCTAGA
>JAQQZW010000021.1:21717388-21728102 GCA_029814745.1 Zanclus cornutus | reverse complement strand
CATCTTAAAGGTCATACATATGACATTCACGAATATTAGATTTTGTACTGGAGCACCAGCATCACAAACCAAAACAACTGTACGCATCATTTACTCTATAAAGTTGGAGAAAAAAGAAAGAAAGCTGCATCTGAGCACCAAGTGCTCACAAATCTCATATCAAACTGCCAAACGAGGTAGTGCTGATAAAACATGGATCAATATGCTGTCACTGCTTTGCCTTTTTCTCAAACATGTTTGGAAATATAGTTTAGTGGACTGTTTAGCTGTAGTATGAGAAAGTTTGTGGCCTGGCAAAACGGACCCGGGACTCGTGTGCACTAACATGCATGCACAGCTGGACTGGTTATCAGAATAAAACACACACAGAGGGAGTGTGATGTCATTTTTTGCTTAGGAGACAATTGCACTGCTATATATAAAAATAGATGTATGCTGCTATATTAATGTTCACAATCTCATATAACCTTTAATATTTTGTCATGGAGGACATTTCTTAAAATTCAGTTGCTAAATTAGATTTTGTCAAAGGTACAAATGATGTTTAGGATTAGAACAGGTATTACCTAAAGTTTTAATACATGACCTAGGTGAAGTGATCTAACACTTTGTCACAGTGTCAAGGCAGCTGGGTGTCCATTTTCTAAAACACAGTCCAAATGAAGCCTTAACAGTCCTGTTTCTTTTTCCCTTCTCCTCCAGCCCGCTCTCATAAGATCCTCTCAGTTTACATCATGACCGAAACAAACTCCTCCTTCCACAGCTTGAGGGATTCAGAGAGAGAAAGATGAAAGGGAAAGATGACATCATGGTAGGATTCTGCAGTGAAGGCTTGTGTGTGAAAGCACTGCAGCAGAATTTTATATACCACAAGCTCAAACCAATTCACGCCCCATATCAGCCTCTCACACTCCTCATGTGTCCCACACGTCACTTGATAAAGCCTAAGAAGACGTGATGGGAAGAAGAGGGCAAGCAGACACCTGCCTCGACTCATCCTCTCCCTTCCCCGGTCAGTGTGAGTGTGAGAGAGTGACAAGCAGAGGTCAGAGAGTGGAAGCTGACGCATAGGGATGTTGCATTTGTAGCCCATCAAGTCCCTGTAGAAGTGTGATTTGGGGTTGGATTCATTGTCTCTGCTCATAGAAACTAATGTCTCCAAACTTGGCTGTATCTCACAGTTATCTGGTGTCTTAACAGCATGCTGTTGTCACCTGAGGTGGGACTCACTCTTGTGCTAATGCGCTGATGCTGATTAGCAGAGTCGACTTCAATCTTGAAAAAAGTGGTTATCTTGGCTTTTCCTGCATTACTCTCATTTTACAGTTCTGTTATATCCTAATATTTCTCTCAGAAGCTTCCTGGAATGGCTGTTATAGGTAAAACAGAGACAAAGTTCAATTGGTTCAGTTCAAATGAATTAATTCCAAGTAATTCTTTTAGTCAGCACACAGCAGGTCAGCTAAACATGCAAGAAGAGGAACATTTTTCTGCAGGCAAGCTGACAACTCAACATACTATATACAAAGACTACAAATTTACAGTGATAAATGCAGGATGTAAACTTTTGACTTGGGTTTAAATAGAGCAGGTTTTTAATGACATACCTGTGAATCAAAGTGAAAAAATTCACGAGCATCTAAGATTTCCTTCTATTAGCACAGATGCTGGTTAAATGATCCAACCAGAGAACAGTGTTAATGTTCTTTGTTTAGTGAGGAGTTCACATACAGTATGTCATCATTTTGAAAAATCAAGTGATCTTTCTAACAGCTGTTAAAGCAGATATTCTGGTTTCAGCCTCTGCTTCACCAGGATTTGCAAGTTTTCTCTGTCGTATGACGTTTAAAACTGAATGTGTTTTAGTTTGGGGTAATTAGTTGGACGAAACAAGAGGATGTCACAGTGATGCAATGAGAAACTGAAGGACACTACTTTCTGACTTTTTACAGACTGAATGATTAATTGATTAATCGACAGTTGAAATAATTTTTGGTTGCGGCCCTAGAGGGTTTATTTCATGGATCAATGAATCCTATGTGTTGGATCAAAATATGCATTCATTAAATTATGAATAGTATGAATAGTCTTTTGTCACCAGTGATAAAATGTGTTTTTGAATTTGATTTGCTCTAGTTAAATATTTCAAAAGTATAAGACTCCAACATTTATGATTAATTTTGCCACCTTTGGCATTATTTTCTGTCTGTCTGTTTTCAACCATTAATTAATTTACGAATGCTTAATTTAATTTTAATTTTTTAAAGAAAAAACACCCTCTTGTACTTGTACGCTTGTATGTTTTTAATTAGGTGCTCTATTCACTGATTGATTTACTTTTCTGAGCTCCACTATTTGGATGATTTACCCAGGAAGAGGAACTGTTGTGATACTTGTTTAGACCTTGTGAAAATCAATAAGTAAAGCAATTGTAAGAGTGGCAAATCTTTTCGCTTTTACTCAAGTCATGCTTCCATCAAACTCACATGTACATTCAGGTGGGCAGAAATAATTTTTAGTTCTTTTTAAGGAATTCATCTGGAAGTCAACAGCTCAGCACAACTAACTAAACAACAGCAACAGTCCCAGAAGTCTGTCTTTTCTCTTTGAATTAGTGACAAATTGAATACTTTTCCCAGGAAACTTTTTAGAAATTATAAGGAAACAACAGACTTGTCAAATTGAATTTTACAAGAGTGTAAGTCATCCACTTCTTCTTCCTCACGTTCCATATTGAAGCGGGCAACCTTGTGGTCAGAAGCTCCCTCTTATGACCTGTCTGTTGAGGCCTATTGTACATGTGTACACACAGCCCATTCACAGACACACATAAAAGCCTTTACACATTCCCAAAAGACTGTACACACACACACACACACACACACACACACACACACACACACACACACACACACACACACACACACATATCTCCTGCTCCCTCCTTCTTTTCCTTCAGCAGTCAGGTAAAAGCTCTAATGGACAGCAGTAGAAGTGAAACCGAGTTCTCTCTAAGCTAATGCCCATGACAAACACGCTGCTACACTGTCAGCCCTGCTCACTTGAAATTAGCAGGCCTGCCTGTTGGCTCTTAAGGGAAGTGGTCCAAAAGATAATAAAAAAAGAATGGTTGTAATAGATTGCAGTTTAAATCCCTATGACTCGAGCAGCTTCAGGTACCTCCTCTGTCCTGAGCGATTAAAATGGGCAAATAAAATACTACTAAAAAAATGAAATTACATTGCTTAGACAACAGCAAAAAAGTTTATTTTGTCTAAAAATATGAGGTGTTAAAAAAAAATTATGACCTTATATTTCATCCTACATATTTAATCACCATCTCCAACCAGTTGTCTCTTGTCACTGGTTTTCGGAATGGTTTTTCGTATGCTGCAAAAGGCTCAAAGGAGATGAACTCATGCATATATCACCATATGAGTTTCTATCTATTACAATGCCAGCTGATTACTTTTGATGTGTCTCTCCACTGATTTTTTTTTATTAATGTCTCAAACTGGGCTCTCCACATCAGAAAGTAGATCTTAAAGTGAATCCATACAGCACCAGCATCAGCTTATAAAATCCCCTCTGCTCTGAAAAAACAAAAACCACAATTTTCCTATTACAAATGAAGAGTTGAATTTATAAGCCATATTACACACCCTTGCTCCGTACAGTACACTCAGAGGTCTTGCTGAGATAGCCTTACTTGGTGTGATCTGACCATAAAGGCAGTGATTTTTAGCATACGTTAGATAGATGTTTCTGTGTAACTGACATTACGCATCATTGAGTTTGCTGGATTTACAGCACTACTACAGTAGCTTTTTACTGTTCTACTATGTTCTAGCATGTCGCAGATGAATATTTCAGTGGTTTAAACTCCAAAGTAAAACAAGAAGTAAACAGCTTACCTCACCAAGAGACGTTTTTGCTTTTTCCTCCTTGTGGTCTCATTCCACTACCTCTCAGTGATGTTGCTTAATGAAGATGTATTACGGGCGACTAATAGGAAAGAGAACTTGGAAGAGGAAAAGGCCACCATGATGCCCCGAGAAAACATAACGTACACAATGTTCCCCTTTTTCTCTCCTGCCACATTTCCTGTCTGCCTCTTGCTAGATGACAGCAAATAAAGGTAAAAATGTGCCTTAAAGATCTTAAAGAACCCCCCCACACACACACTCAAAAATGTTTTTTTCTCTGGTTTATGTTTCCTCAAATGTCAGACCGTGACTATACTGACTTGAGTCTGTGCGGTTTGTCACTAGAGAGGTGTTTTTATTCTCCTCTACTGAAGGGGAGATGTCTGTGCGCTTCCCTAAAATATGAGATTCATTACTTATCATGGGCAAGCTAGATTTGGTACATCACAAATTTGAAAGACAATAACAGGCAAAAAAACCCTGAAACCTCAAGCGCAGAGCAGACTCGTCAGTACAGAGAGTGAGAGTCTGCATTAGCACTAAAGCTGTGTCAGCCACTGCAAGTTACAAGCTAACAAGCTAACAAACAATATAAACAAATAAAAGATGCCAACTAACAGACTCCTCTGGGTCCGACTGAGGCTCAGGCATGTGTGTCTGAATCTCTCCATGTTTCCTCTAAAGCTAACGGTAGCCATTTTGATGCACACCGCTCTTTCGTTGGTCAACCTAGTGCAACCAGCGGTGGTGGGCGGAGCACAAGGCCTGTGATTAATAGGTCTAGCTTTTCTCAATAAGGAAGGAAAAGCAGCTGTGCCTCCAGCCCTTTCTTTAACTTTTTATGTAGCAACACTATCTTTGACAAAATATTAGCAGAGTGTTTTTGCATTTATTTTTTTTACATTTTAAAGCATGCCTGGGGACTAACTTTAAAGAGTCCCTCCTCCAAATGCTCAGGACTGCAAAAGGAAATCAATTATTTTGTTTTTATTTTTGTTCCTGGCTCTCAACACAAAACATACCTGGGTGATCTTTCTCTTGGGGTAGCTCACAATAGAGCAGTCAGCTTCATTAATTCACAACCTTGAAGTGATTCAATTCTGTTTTCATCACTTTCCATTAGAAATAAAAGGTGCTGGTTCACATGTCCTGGAAAAATGAGATAAATTCCGGTCAAATATTTTCTGTGTTTATATTGAGCTTTGTTGACTCTCATTGGCTATTGTAGGATGTGGAGAGGATATAGGAGCTCCTCATATGTAAAATGAGATGAAAATTGAAGCTTTCAAAATTTTGTACATAAAATTGAAAAGTTCAGCAGCCATCGTAGACACATTCTGACAGTGTTTAGAAAAAAGAAAAAAAAATGGAACGTAACAGCAGCTGTTCCAACAGCTGTCCATGGCTATTTAAGGATGTTATAATGTATTTTGTAGCTAAATATTGTACTGGATTTGGATTTTATCATCTTAATGTTCTGCCAGTGTAACAAGCAATGATGTTATCAATTTATGAAATACTACGAAGCATCTTTGGAGCGCTGAGACTGACTCCGTGTGTTCACGTTTTGTCGGTCAGACAAAGGTGTTAATTGAACCTGCTGTTTTGATTGAATCTTTTAAGGATCATCATCAATAAAATCCCAAGAATAAAAGCTTTCTAACAATGCGTCACATGAGTATGAACTTAAAATAGCATATTGTGGACATCAGAAGAAACACTGAAAGCGCTAATTGTTCTAAGTTAACAGCCTGCATGGATTAACTGTAAAAGGTTCAGACATAACATGAAACAGAAATATATTAAAATGTTAGTTTAAAAGAGATTATGTGGTATTTTTACATGGGAAATGTATTTTCGATACATCAGTTCTTGAGAATGGTGACAGATAAAGTAGAGCATTACAAATACACTTGAAATGTATTTATTTCAGCATCAACTCCAGCATCTCACTTCAGCCACTCTCCCCCTAAAATGTATGTGTATGTGTATGTGTACCCACTTTCAGCTTCAATTACTGGAGAAAATCCCCACTGCCAGAGAAAGCTAGAGAGCTGTGTTGGAGATCCTTGTTGCGTAGCTGGTGTGCATCGGTCATTAGCTTCCCACTGGGTGCAGCAGCACGCAAGGGCTCCCAAGCAGCCAGACAACTTCACATCCTCCATCCCTCAGTAAGCACCTCTCCTCACAACATGCAAAGTCCCCACAAAACTCATGCATTAAATCCAGCATATTAAATCTCCTACTATGGAAACAAACCAGAGCTTTTACGGTTCTCCTGCTTAGGTTGGAACATTTTTTTGCACCAAAATCAGCTGCATGTTAACTGCATTTCAGTTGTTTGTTGTTAGCCGTTAGCGCTGTTCTAACGGTAATGAATGAAATTTAGCACCTCTCAAAAGCTGTGTGATTCCATTTTCTGTGTTTGCAGTTTGATTGAAGTTTGAATGGATTTCCCCCGCCAGTTGGCTCCCTGGTGTTATCTGAAATTCCAGGCAGAAGATTGCATCAGCATATTCAACAAAACCAGGGAATGTGGGAAATAAGGCCTGCATAACTTTTTAACTGACTTTCTTGTGAAGTTAGTTTAAATAAAATCTTTGCTTTGTCAAGAGTGAGGTCAGGAGTGTGTATCCACCCCTTTGCCAGCTAATTAGACCTAAAATTGTTTTTTCTTTAAGCTGTGGAAAACCATGTTAGATGTAGGAACAGCAGGAGTGATGCTCTTCACCGTGACATCTTACAGTTTGATTCTATTCTCACTCTGGTGAGGCTTGCCAGGGGAATTGATTAGTATTCATTCTCATTTGATATTCATGGAGGGAACCAACATTGCGTTTGTCTGAGATTCAAGAGGGAACACTGAACATATGAAGAAACAATGCAAAATTAGGGCAACAGCATGTGAGTAATACACACTATTCATAGAAAATAAATTGATTTTTGCATCTCTGAGGCTTCGTTTTCTGATAAATTTTCAATGATGCACGTGGCAAGCAAAAAAGGAGTTGAGAAATTGTGTGAATTTAACTTAGTGGAAAAGGTGTTAACTTGACACACACACATTAAGATATGATTTTTGTATACAGATCTGACTGTCCCACTCAGAAGCCTTCATGTCTCTTAGAAATATGTTGACATCAACCAAAGCGAAACAAAAATGACTGACGCATACTGGAAGCAGAATAGGAGGGCAAAGGTAATACAGTTTCTTATGTATCCTTAATGTATTTGAAGAAGCCATGTCGTCAGTGTGAATGCTATTATTGAATTCCCATTCCAGTGCAGTGAATATCACAATTTGAATGGTCACGAATTCAAGTTGAGGCAAGTGCAAGCCGACAGAAAAATGAAAACATTCAGCTCGAAATTAAATTTGTGTCCAAAGAAAGCTGAGTCTTATCTCTTGACCCGAGAATAATCATCAAAAAAAAATTAAAGGCTTTTCATGTTTTGGAAACAGTAATACCCCAGCTTTTGATGGATACAAATAAATGGAGTACTGTTAGTATTCAGCAGTGTCAGAAGAAGAAAAAACACTTGAGGCTGCTTTTTAAAAGCTTTGATTTAAAGTCATGAGGAATTGACAATGAAAGACCATAATTTTTTCCGGATGAAACTTTATTTCTGGAGACTCAAGCTGCTGTATTGTGATGTATTTCAGAGCAAATCAGGATATGCAAGCGGTACCTAACATTGGAAGAAATCTGATGTGAACATTGAAAAATGAGCATGTTATCAAAAACATGGAGAATACAGCGATTCAGAGTTGGATGCCGGTAACTCTATTCAGTTGTAGAGGACTTCTTGCTTCCTTCAACACCTTAACAACCCCTTTACAAAAGCAGGCAGAAATACCCCTTGAACTGCAGGATGTGGAGTCAGAGAAAGGCTAAGCCCATTGTGTGCTCCATGTAACTGCTGAAGCAGTCTACTGTGATATGCCTTGCGTATAATCTGGACTTGCCACAGTAATGAAGGCTACTATTCAGTAACCATAGTCCTATAAGCACAGGCAGAGCCCTCTATTAGACTCTGCAGGTAATACCATCCCCCAAAGGCGTACAAGAACCTGTTCACTGAAAATCTGCATAAGCTTAGCCACCCAATCAGGATGTTGCTATCCAAATGCTTCCCACTCCCTACAAATGGAAACATTACCACTGTCTGCCAACCCAATAACCCCCACTCAGCAAGCAGTGTAGGAATGGCAGGGTCCAAAGGTAGAGGGCCCCACCTATGCTTAGAGAACTAGGGTTATAATACAGTAACCTTCGTTCTATCTCAAATGGGCTCTATGGGTACAGTAGGCGATTAATGTCTCTTCTGTGGCGAGTCATCAGACTAGCCCACAAATCCTAACCGACAACAGATTAGTCATCGTAGCCCACCTATGTCTTTATGACCAGGACTGCAGAAAGCGGAGAGACTGGGGGCCAAATCACACAAAAAAACAGTCAGTTAGAGGTAGGTGGAATCATGGTCAAAGCACATCCTGCACACTTCACACCCAGGGTCATCACAGAGCATGATGAGGGATCTGGGGGGGGGGTAACAAACAACGACTCTTCCCAGCGAGAAAGAACCCTGAAAAGGAGCCTGACATGTCCAAAAGATATAACCTCATGAACTGAAATGGCATAGACCCACACAAAAGTTTAAGTACTTTTGAACCAAATATTGAAAAGTGATTAATAAGGCACCATGGAAGTGTGATTCTATGCCTTGAAGTACTGCACAGAGTTGGTGATCATCCTGTGAAAATACAAAGATCCAGCTTGGGAAATTGTTCAGTTTTGTCCACCTGAATCTTGAAATTGTAATGCAGTTACCCACCATCATATAAAAAGTATTATCATTGGTTTTAATTTCTGCTCTTGCTCATTTTGTCAGAGCAGTATCCATTTGTTTTAAAAGGAGGAAACTCATTTTCGTCTACCCTGAAAAGCTTCAGCTGCAGGCTGTCGGATTTTATAGCCCGTCTCCTCCCCTGGCTGCGAGGAGATCACAAAACTACGTGAGGATGCAAGATATTGCCTGCAGTGTGCACTTCTAAGTTCAGTAAACCAACAGAACTGTTGAGTAATGATCAATCCAAAGAGAAAGGGCACGTTTTTGCTGTTTGATTGGTTGTAATTTCAAAGTGCACTAATAGTAATAAAATTGTCACCTCTAGGCTCATAATACTGTTGTTCATATCGCAATTTTAATAGGTTTGTTGTTCTGTTGTAGCCAATAAGTGGAATCAGCCCTTTGCTCAATGTGCCTCAGCCCGAGGCTAGATGTGCTGGATAAACAACAGCATAATGAAGAGCATCTGTTGAATGCCTCCGTCCCACCTCGATAGATCAGGAGTAGGCAAATGAAAATAATTAATCAGATTTTATTTATTTCTATGGGCTTAAAATTCTTTTTCACTCGACAGAAAAAAAAACAATGCAAGGTTTACGTTTCTGTCTCGTATACGTTAATGTTGAGTTAACGTTAAGTTTATATATTACCCCTTTTCCTCTCTCTCTCTATCATACACATTGACCAATGCAGACAGATCTACAAATGATCAGTAAGATCATCAAGTGTTCTACAGATCATTAAAAATGGGACCAGGGACATTACAGTCTTTGTGTTACTGACTAAAAAATCAAACCTATGATCGGTTTCACAGGCCAGCTTTAGTGCCCATTTGACCACATTGATGCAATGTGGATGTAACTGGAGTAGATTAACATTTTGACCATAGCTTATCACATCCGTCGGTGCATAAAGTGAATATTCTTTACATGTAACGAGTCACTTTGGGACTTGCTGTTCAGCTCTGCATCTAAAGCTGAACTGAGTTCTGTCTGTTTTATAAGGAAGTTTTATGTGTTTTTTATCTGTATAAAAGAAGTCTGCATCTTATATGTAAGAAATTATGTAAAGTTTACAAATTACAACATTTAGAAAATTCTGAATTACACTGAGCCGGCAAGCATTTAATAATATACCACGGACCTGTTTTCAATTGATTAAATTTCCATCCAAAAGCGGGAGGAATACATTCATTTTACTGCTCATGTGATGGCAGTCATCCAACCCAAGTGCTATTATACTGTACTGCTTCATTTGATAAGGGTGTATTAGGAGAAGGGATATCAACAAGAGTGGATACAATCGACTGGGAATGAGCAGATTCCCAGAGACTTCACAGAAATATGATGGGCAATTTCCCATTTATTTCTTTTCAAACACCTCAAGCACAAAACAAATGTCGTGTGTCAGTGAGAATGGTAGATTGATTTGATGCCGGGACAAAACAATCCATTAATGGAATTCATAAATACTGAGCAGTGGAGTGAAACTACTATGTGAATGAAAAAACAAGGGGAAAAGAGGGGAAATGTATAGCTATGTGAGTTTGCCACCCATGATCAACAATTAAACAGAATATAGTGAAATGTTGCAGAGCTGTTTTTGCCACAAATAGGGAAATCATTCACTTGACCTTTACTGAATACTCAGCACTCAGACTGTTGGATTTGGTTGCACCTTGAGAATCATTCCTACTTTGTGCATCACATTTACTGCATCCCAGATTACCTCCCTGCACAATAAGCACTTTTTATTAAATTGTAACAATAAAAAATAATACGTATGTGTGTTAGTAATGCACATACACTTGTGCTTAATGTATGTATTCATCTTCCTACCACACTTTAACCTCAGACAACCTTGTGGCTCTCTTTAAACTTGGCCTCTTTTTTTTTTTTTTTTTTTAAGTGAATGTGTCTGAATGTTTTTCCCACACT
>JAQQZW010000021.1:20206554-20221271 GCA_029814745.1 Zanclus cornutus | reverse complement strand
TGCAGTAATCATAATAATATCGCCATCATCTGGTTATCATTTGTGGCGTAACTCACAAATTAAGCAGATTCTAAAAGCAATCTCATTTAAAATACCCCAGGCAAACATCCACAAGTTACAAGCAGGCCAGAAGCATTAATTGAGAAAAAGCAAACAGCTCTTCTTGTCTTAAATGTTTTTTGTAGAAATGGGTGTGAAAATGAAAGCAGGGTCCTAGTGACATTACACAAGGGGGGGTTGTTGTGTTTTGGCTCTAACTCATTTATGCAGCAAGTGGGTTTCCCGAGGAAGAGAGGAAAAGGAAGATGGAGGGACTTCCGGGTTTGAGTTGGAGAGGTCTCTCGAAAACGTAGACAGGACGCTACACTGCAGGACACTGTTGGAGACAAAAGATACAGATAAACTGAGTTTTGTTTCACCCACCGCCACCACCACAAACTGTAAAAATTCACTCTTTTAAGGGGAAGCTAACTGAGCCTACCTGCAGAGACAACTGATCATAAGGAAGAAAAACAGTGACCTGGTGAAGCTGGTGAGTTATTTACACCCACGCTCCTCTCGATAAGGAATATTACACACATCTAGAAAAGATAAGGGAACACTTTCACTTCTAATACAAAACAGTGAGGAGGAGGCACTAGGTTACGAGCTTGCTAGCCGAGTCAGGATTAATCATGAGCCCGTGTTAGCTTAGCAACGTAACAGTCTTGCTTTTGTCTTTTATTGTGAAACACTTTGTGAGGTCTGACCAAAGGTGCAATGTCAATAAAATTGACTGGCGCTGCTCGCTTTGAATTTTGTGATGAATTTGTGAGAGAAAATGGTAAATGTGTAATATTAAAACCGTTATAAAAAAAAAAAAAATGACCTGCAAAAAATCTTTTATCGAGAAAAACAGAGTGAATTTAAACAAAAGGGTTGAATTATGTCATACTTTCTGACTATATTGTCTTTTAATATGGAAGAGTTCCGACAGTTATTTACTACAGAACATATTATAGAGTTGGAGATAATCCCAAAAGCTCCCATAGAAAAGTTCTAGTACCAGCATCCCTTTACTATGAAGCTACACTGCTGTAATGTGCAGTATGATGCTTGGCATTATCTTTCTTAAATAGGCAGGGATGTCATCTCGATGGCGGCATAAGTTGTTCCTGTATAAAGCTTTCAGCATTAATGGTGCCTTCATGGATGCATAACTTACCCATACCATCACTGTATATCATGAAACGTACAACAAATAAGCCAAAACCATGAGTCAGCCTCGCATTGTCCTGTTTTGTTTTCGTGTTTCTTTGCATCAGTTAGGTGTGGTCCACCTCAACAGCATTACGTAAACGCTCAAATGGACGTCATGAAGAAGAGAGACATTTACTTCCACTTCAGATGGATCTTAATGTAGGGGCAGTGCCACGGAAGATCCAGCCTGAGTGGACTGGGCATCGGAGAGACTAGAGCCTAATGGAGTTTTAATAGATAAATGTTGGCAGGATGTATGTCAGGCTCCAATAACAGCAGGATGTGGAAACGAGACAATGGTTTTTAAATGGTGATTAATGGCAGCAATTGGTTTCATGTTCTCGGAAAGGAAGAGCATTGGTTACGGGCATACTGGAAAAAGGAGGACTCCAATGGAGTAAATGGAGGAGAGATAGTACAGCGAGGAGGCACTTTGGTAGAGAGAGGAAGCAGTTTGATGAGCAGAACCTGGGCAGGGTGATCGACAGAGGTGGTTGAAGGTCGGGTAAAAGTAGAAGCCAGAGCTTATTAGGAAAGCTCAAAGGGACCTTGACAATGTGGTAACAAACTTCTTGGTTGCAGAGGGCCTTTAATTCAAGCGAGCAGCAGCAGGTGCCTGATTTGAAGCGAGGTGTTGAGGTCTGACACTGCCCGTCACTGTCTGTCTTTCGCCACCTCTTTGCCTTAATGATGTTTCCATGTTGGTCAGCTTTGGACGTGGCTCTCTCGGCTTGAGACACTCGCTGCTTTAAGGCCAGATTAATCATCTCATGATGTATTGACTGACATTAATAAAAGCAAACACAGTTAATTCAGAGGCTTATGGAACCCTCAAACCAACAAAATGCAGTAAAAGGTCGAACCAAAAACACTACTGAATACATCAATAACTTAAAAATATTTTCTCCTTAAGCCTCTAATTAGTTGATTACAGAAAACATTTGAAATTGCTTTCCTTTATCTCAGAGCAGTTAATAAAATAATTTACTTATTTTACTCTTCATTTGACCACTTACTAAACCCCTGCCACAAAATGTGATTACCCAATAATAAATTAGCAACCATAGCTAGGAACATCATACCTATTTGGCTTTGAATTTTCTTTAAATGCTGAGGTTGTGTGCATGGGGCTGTAGTAATATCAGTAGTCAGTATATAAAGAGTCTAGATGACATTTTGTATTTTTTTGTTTTTCCAAAAATAAATGAGCAAAAGTGTAAGGAATAAAGTCAGTTTAGTTTATCTGGTCTTTTTTAAGCTGCAAATTTTAGCATGTCAGCTCACAGTAGAATATGGATTGACCATTATTGCCATGTTGTATGCACTGGTTCGGTCCCAGCTGGCAATCTTTGTTGCATGTCATACCCCCATCTCTCTCCCCACTATCTGTGTACTCAAGTCATACCGTCCAATAAAGTTGAAAATGCCCAAAAAATATATAAAACAGGAAAATTTGAATTGGGCTAAGGAAAAGAGGAACTAGATGAATAATTAAATGTCTGCCATCACCCCAAAAAATTAACCGAACAAAGAAGTTGAAAATTAAAGGAGCATGTGAGAGCCAAAAAGAAGAGTTAGATAAAAAAAGTAGTTATAATTGGAGTTTTAGGAAAAAAAATAAAATAAAATAAAATGATTATCTCTATTTCTAAACATCTTTTCACACTCAATTTTAATTATATGGGCTAACTAACTGTATTATTTATTTAAATATTCACATTGTCTCTGATAATCTTTTACAAACTTCTGTTTGTTTCAAGCCTCTGCAGGGTCTTGGCTTTAAAGGCTTTATGAAATAAAGGATTTTTTTCCCTCCAAAGAGCACTTGACACAGAGAGATTTAAACACACTGGAAAAGATAAAACTTTATTTCTCCCTGTCGTGACAATACAAAGTCAACAAGTGCAATAACAATCCAAATGAAAACGGTACTGTACATTCTATCTAGTAGTAAATACATAGACAGAACGTGGTGCACATTATCATCACCACCACACCCAAAAAGTGAGGTATCAACCACTACAAAGCTTCTGTGTACAGGTGGGTATTCAACTGTAAGGCAACTGTTAACATGACAACCTGGAGAGACTGAAACAGATGTGTGCTCCCTTCTTCCCATCTTTTTTCTTTTTCGTTTTTTTCTTTTATTTGGGAAGATGGTTGAGCTGATTTGATTTACAGTACCACATCACATCAGGCCAGAGTCAAGAGTGTTTTTTTAACAGAACAGAAAACATCACAAAACCAAGTTGTAACATTTTAAGAAAGAGGGGAAAGATTCCTCGTCTGTATCGTGAAGGAATCCGTCTGTGACCCTGCTACTGCTTGTCAGAGGCAAAATGAAGTTTGTTTTTTTCCCTGCATGTGACAATTACTTCATTGGTGATAAGAGCAGACCTCCTTTGACTTACTACTTGTACAGGTCAGAACATACAGCACACAGCCCTGAAACATAGCTCCAACATATCAGAGTTTTCCCTCTTATCCAGCACTGGGGACTAATTAAATCCCCTCTGTGCTGCTGCAGCTGTTAAAAAAACTTACCCTCCCTGTTTGCTGCTGTTCACACCCTGGAAATAAGAAGGCAGCGACAGGGAGAGGGCAAGAGAGTGTAATTTAGAACCACTGTTAGTCCCTGGGCCAATTATTTCCCTTGGACACATCCTATTCCTCTGCCTCTGAAAGTGATGGCATGAGCCTGCTGGGGCGCACACGCAATTAAACTTCAGCAGTTGAAATGGGAATTAACTCGGTCTAACAACTCAGCAAATGTGAATATTAGTGCCGATAACCGAGGATGACGCCGGCAGGTCCTGCTTACAGCACTTGACCAGAGTTCTGGTCAAAGCATTTACTTAAACTTCATGATACAGAAAGGATAACCACAATGGAAAGACAAAAGTCTCCTGGCTGGCTCGCTTCTGTCTGCACATTTTTGTGTTGAGTCAGATGCTACCTTTTGTTGGCTTTTAGCGAGGACATTGCAATGTGTGCACGGACCACAGATTCTGTATACAAACAGACTCTGCAGCTGCCAGATTACCAGTTGCAGATGGAAGATCGAGACAGATACCCCCTCTCCTACTGTACCGACCGTCTATGCACCTGGTCTTCACACGCTGTTGCTCACATATAGTCTGGCACCAACAGCTGCTTTGTTTGTTCTCAGAAAGAAAGGACAGCATTTTAGGGATTACAGAGAATTGATTTTAGCAGTTAATTCAGATTTAGGCTGAAATGATTAGTCGATTTATGCATTATTTAAAGACAGAACATGATTCTATGCCAAACAGTTCCCTAGTTTCAGCTTCTCAAATGCACCTCACATTAAATATCTTTGAATTTTGGATTGTTGGTAGGACAAAAGAAGTAATTTCAGGACATCACCAAATTGTGTATACGGTATTATTGGCTCTTTTCCTACGCTTTAAAGACAAAATGATTTATTGATGAATCAATATGAAATTAATCTTTAGTTGCAGCCAAAAATCACTGTAATTTGATAACTGATTAATTGTTTCACTCCATTTCCAAATGGAAGGATTTTATGCTTTCCATTGTCCTGAATGATCCTTGAGTTTTGGACTGGCTGAATAAAATAAGCAATTTTAGTACCCGACCTTGTGCTGTTGAAAATTAAGCCATGCAGTTTTCACTATCCTCTGACATTTTACGGACCAAATTATTTGTTTATTAATTGAGAAAACAACCGTCAGATTAATCAGTAATGAAAGTAATAATTACTTGCAGCTCCAAATTAAACGCTTTTCTTCAAAAATGGTAATTGTTTTCACTTTTCACCTTACAAAGCTGACACAGAAAAGGTTGGAGACCTTTTGTGGTATGAGTTCATTATCCAGAAACACATTTCACTGACTTCACCTTCTTATTAATTGTTAAAAGAGCTGAAGCCTCTCTGATACACCTCAATGATTACCCAGTTTTCATTTGGCTGGCATCTCCGACCTTTACATGCTATGTCATCCTTCTGATTAAGCTACTGTACATTATTGCTGACAGTGGAGGGGTTTTTAGTGGGTTTTTTACATTTTCTATTATGGCTAATTGCTTACAATTGTCTATAACCAATGTGGGATGCAGAGTGCTCCTTACAAAGGAACCAAATGGATATTCATTTGCATCATATTGCTAATGGAGCAGTTTTTCAGGCATCTCCGGTAATGAGGAAGGGCAAACAAGCCATTGGCTGAGGTTACCCAGGCAACTGTCTCACACTATCTTTATAAGTAATGGTCTTAAGTGGACTCGTAGGCCAAGGGTTAAGGTTATCTTTAACTTAGCATAAAGCTCTTTTGCAGTTTTGAAAGCATCCCTGATCCTCATTGATGTTTTGGGTGAATATCTTATTGAGAGTCAAGATCCCTTTCCTCACCAACACTAAGCCAAAGAGAAATCTTGATGACCTAATGCGAAACCTTTACATCTACAGCAGTTTCACTGTATGGCGGTGTGTCCTTGTCAGATGTGTTACAATATAGAGAAATCACTTGTTCTGCAGAAAGGAAACCTAGAACATTTCATACAAGATATCGTTTTTAAACATGGCTGCAGAGACATTTTTCGTCTGGTTTCAGTAAGTAACAAAAACATTCTACTCTAAGTGAGATGCTCAGCATCAACCTAAGCTGTTACAAGTTCCGAATGTTAACCACTCATATATTTCTCTGACTAGTTCACATAAATAAATCACCAAATAGATAACCCACAACTGTGTCTAACTGCTACTGAACACAAACAGACACAGCAGTGTAATAAACATTTTATATCTGGAAAGATGAGCTTCTATTTAAAAAACAGACAAGCCTCCTCGCTTGCAAGTACAGTTTATCCAGTTCAGCTCAGATTTGTTTGGGATACTTCAGGCTCTGGCAGCCATCTCAAGGGGTCACTGAACACCTGTGAGCAGCTGAATGTGTCTGTCCCTCCTCTGCTGTGGCAGCAGCAGAACAGTCATCTGTGTTTCCTGGCAGCCTTTGTTCAGCTGGGTTTCTAAATGCCATATCAGCCTGCCTCTGTCAGTCCATGGGTGTTTTGTGCTCACTAGAAAGGGGAAGTAGTCACTTCTAACTACTACAGTATGGCTAGCCCACCACTGGTGTTTGTGTCCGTTGTCCAGAGGGGGGCATCTGTGGGGCATCTCCTCTGTACCACGTAAGGAAACAAGGTGTTGCTACTCTTCGGTTTGTCCATTCGCAGCTTCATTCTGCACAGAGAGAAATACAGACATTGAACGTGAACGTACATTTTTGACAAAACACTCCTGCCCAGAGTCGGGCAGCTGCCCAGTTGTCATGGTTTAGATGTGCTCAAATGATCTAAGTATGGCTTTTCTGTCTCTAATAACACACGACTGTGCTGTCTGTGTCCTTGTTCTGGTTCTGGTTCTGGTTCTGGTTCTGTTTTTGGTCTGGTTTCTGTTTTTTATTTCAGCAGTTAAGTGTACAAGACTGAATGAACATTGAAAACAACACCAGCTCCCTGTCAACTAAATGTCTCCGTGAGTCTAAAATGTTGGACCTGTGAAGCATCAGCGGGTAAAAAAACAGGAACATTATTAAAAAAAAATGTCCTTAAGAATCAGTGTTGAAAAATTATATTTTAACTCCTGCACCAACAATAAAACATTCTGCAGACAACTGAACAATAGCTACACAGAAGATAACAGTACCAGCGAATCAAATTTAGACAAGTAAATGTAATTTAATGGCGTAAATCTTTTATATTGGCTAATGTGATTTTCTAAAATATTCTCTCCAGCTTTGTTAATGACATACCTTGTGATCAGAGCTGAGTAGGCTCAGATCCATTCACATAGACCAGAGACACGTGTCAGTAGAACATCCTGACCTGACCCGATCTGATTAGAGTATAATATGAACCTGGTCCGGGTCCGGTTACAGTTCCTAAACCCAAGTGGACCTGTGAAGACCTCTACTGTGAACATCAGGCTTGAAACCAGTCACAGTCATACGTGAGGGGTGATCAGAAGTCATTAACCGAGAATCACTGGATGTTCGGAGAAAGATCGAGGAGACCATTCACATCTGACCTCAGGGACTGTATCTTTGAACAACAGACCAATCTTTCACTTTTCTATGACCATCTTTTAAAATGATCCTCAGCGCATGTGATAACAACCAAACCATCTGCGTGACAACTGACATACTCCGTCCACTGATGAAGGCCACAAGATGTGTTCGGAAAACAAAGCAAATGAAAACCTTTTAGGATCTCAGACATACATCCAGATCTCATACAACTGGATCAAACAGAGTGAAAACAATTAAGAAATGGAAGAGAGGAAATTTAGGGTGTGTCCTTGCTTTGTCCTCTCCAAACTGACATTTTTTAAGTCCCAAACTGCACGTCTGCGTCATCAAATTCCACTGAGTTGCCAGCACATTGGCTGTTTGGAAAAAAATCTCCTGGATTCTATTGAACAGCACGGACATGGCTTTTAGCTACATGGCTGAAATTGTCTCAGATAGCGATGTGTGTGCTTAATGGTCCACATTGATCTTTGTTTAACAACATATTGGCTTGAAAATCAGCTCAAGGCCCAAGAACACAAAGACTAATAAAACGGAGCAGCTTTGCTTTTCAAAAAGCAATCAGATTTAAAGGAATATTTTTACAAGTCTGTAATTCTTGTAAAGACTTTCAGCCCACCCCGCCTCTATGAATCACACCCGCTGCACCCATTTCTGCTGCCCAAAAAAATGTAACTACATTTTTAATGGGAAAATAAAAGTTTCCACGTCCTCATCCTTATCGAATTACATTGCATTCTTGTATGGAATCTTGTATGGAATATTATCAGCAGGGTGATGAGAAAATGATGCTTGTGCTTATTAACTCTGGGCTTTTAGGGATTTAAAAGTTGTTCTAATGCTCTAGAGAAATGACTAAAATGCAAAGTAAATGTTTGATAACAGATCTAATAAAAGATCACTAACACAGCTCAAAAATAAAACTGCAACTTTCCAACTTGCTCGTGGCAATGCCAAAAGTCATTCTGCAACTTGCAACGAGCTAAACCTATTCTCCTGCGCTTTCCCTTTAGCCTGCAGCAATACTCTGTGCCTGGCTGCCTTTGTAGCATCTATGTTGTTAATTAACTCACACCACATGGAGAGTGTTGCTTTAATTGGACAAGGTCGTGGCATGCCGCTCTGTGGACAGACAGGCCAGGAGTAATTTCATAATGTACAATTCTATTATTACCACAGCAAGCCCACCAGTGAGTTCAAAGATGGATGTGAATATGCAGAAGACACAGCTAGGCTTTGATCACACTCTGACAGAAAAAAAAAGAAAAAAAAAGATGTGAAATGCTGTTTCAGCTTTCTGAGTAGAGCAGAGCGTAGCTGCGTGTCATTTCTCTGGCAGACAGACGGGCAGATGTTTAAGTATTGGTGCTAGAGGTGGTTACCTATGACCACACTGACGTAACAGACAGGCTGAGCGAGTGATGGAGACTCCATTTAAGAGACTCGGTGATGACGCTGACTCACTGAGGGCTGACTGTAAGAGGCAGTGTTACGATTGCTGGTGAGTCAGGTATATGCTGAATGTTGTGACAGATGCCACTTCACATGGACCGCATATCCATGGCTGAGCTCGGCTGGCCCACACAGCCACTACCTTTGAGTGAGTGGGTGGTTACTGGCACAAGACGCTGCCGTAACTTGGTGCCAAGTGATGTATGAATGACCAAGAGACTCTTTGACATGTTCTGCTTGATGTGCAGTGGTGCCATTAGATGTTGCCCAACATCACATTTCTCCCACCAAACATGGGCAAAGGAGCAGCTTAGTTTTTATCTCAATTGCACAGCTGTTTTTGCACAGAACATTTTAATCAGAGCTGACTAAAGACAAACTGAAATTTATTTAAAATATGCAGTAAAGCCAGACTGAAATGGCAGCACTAGATCAGATATTTCTTGCAGTTCTAAGAGGGTGGAGTGTCAGAGTGGGCGCACTACAAAAGGAATGTAAAATCAGTGATAATATAGGAGAATTTACAGCCAGCTCTGTTGAATTTTCCTTCTGGTGTCAAGATATCCAGATTATGCTCCTGCTCCCCACTACCACTAATTGCTAGAGGTGGACTACTGGGCAAAGAGGGTTGGCACAAGCTGGGATTCAGGCCAAACTTTTAATGTCCTAATAGCCACGAGCAGACAACCAATCAGGGCTTTAATGCTGCTGAGCATTTTACAGAGATAGAACATGAGATTCCAGGAACAGCTGAGTTTATTGCCGTTTAAGGGTTTCATCAGAGCCCTGCTCGGATTTGTGATGTAAAATGTTTTTTTCCTTATTCTGTGGCAGTGTTGGGGCTTAGTGCAGCAGTTCCTAGCAGTTTTTTCTGATGGATCACAGCAGCCCAGAAGTTTCACATTTGCATTTGTTCCACCGCTTAAAGTGGCAGAAGGTGAATGTTTTAACCATTTATCCTTCTGGCTTTTTTAGCTCACCTGCAAACTATATTTAATGCTCTGTCTACTGGAGCATGTGGTGTTCGCTTGATTCGGTTGACTCAGGTTGGTTAAGGATGTGTCCTGTACAGTTGCTCTTGTAGCTGGTGGACCTGAAGAACTGAAGATTAGCTCACACCAAGTTGTAATCCTTCCTTAGAATGCTTAGATATGAGGATATATTTTGTTTTCATCAAATAATTTTTTCAGTTTTGTCTTTTAACTTAGCTGTGCAACTCTGCAGCTTTTTAACTGCAGAGGTATCCCCTGTGGTACAAATACCTCTGATTGGGAATCAGGTGTTTAGAGGACTAAAGTCTCTGTTCTCTGACGTAAAACCTGGTTTATGGTCCTGTGAAGATCAATCAAACTAGCAGCACGAACTGCAGGGATTAGGCATGCCTAATACCCATGCCATGTGCTATTACAGAAAAACACTGACCTTCAGGTAGTGGAAATGACTGAGTTTTTGCTGCCATTTTTTTTTTTTGACAGTTCCTTGCTCATAAAGAAACAATGCATTCTTCCTATTAAGTGAAGATAATATTTGGCTTAACAGAGCAGTTGTTTTCACTCACCTGGATCTCACATCATTTGGTGAAGAATGACATCAGTTGAGTGTTTTTTATCTGTTTAAACTGGTCTAAATACATGAGTAGGAGATTTTAATGAAGGGTATCTATAGGAGGAAAGTAATAAGTTTCCCAGGCCGCCCACACTGAACGCCATGCATATCTGCAGCAGTATATACCAGCCTGCTCACATAGAGATATGGTAAGCAGTATTCCCATATGCTGAACGCCAAGCTGCGCTTTCTCTGAAGAAATAGACCTGTGCATGTGTAGAAATCATTTGATACATTGACTTGCTGTCAGGATTGCTCCGCTGCTCTGGTAACCATTTGTGCTGGATTCCTGAGTTGCTGTGCGACTGGGTTGTTTTTAGATGCTGCTGCGCCAGTTATGGGACTTGACCCCATCCCTTTGTTTACAATTGGCAAACAGATGTTCAACTAAGTGGACCAAGTTTTCTGAGCCATTTACCCTGCATCCCTTCTGGGGATAAAGATCTGTACCCCCGCAAATAAACCATAGGCCATCCGATGACGCACTGTGTGGGCAACATCATCTGTGGTATATGTACAGTATCAGCCGTCCTGGTTGCTTAACACATTTTATAAAAAAAAGTGTAAGCATTATCTGGATTGTGAGAAGTGCTCCACTGTGTGAAACTGCAAAAAGGCTATTCTAATCTTGCCCCAGAAACAGCTTGGACTGAATTTAGCTCTGAGCATCTGTCAGTTTCTTTTACTGATGTGAGTGATTATCGAAGAATATTCTTAGCCTTCTAATGCTGTCTTGTTTATGAAAAGTGGTTGCACTTTTTATAGAAAAAGATGTTGCGCAAGATTATCCCACATAGTTATGCATCCTGAAGCAGTTCCCATCAGTCACCATTAGCGAGAATTACCACGAACTTCGCGTGCTCTCGTTTTCTAGGCCCACTTTATCAATGAGCATTT
This sequence comes from Zanclus cornutus, assembly GCA_029814745.1. Taxonomy (NCBI): domain Eukaryota; kingdom Metazoa; phylum Chordata; class Actinopteri; order Acanthuriformes; family Zanclidae; genus Zanclus; species Zanclus cornutus. The sequence goes on along the minus strand of JAQQZW010000021.1, from coordinate 20,210,007 downwards.
TGCTGCAATTTCAAACACCTTTTTACAGACATCCTCTGGCCTAAAGCTGAAGAGCTGCCAGAGCAGGTCAACCTCATAAGTCTAGGATTGATGAGTCCTATCAAACTGAACTGACTTCAAGTCTAATGAGGAGGCTCTATGGATATGTTCAGTCTTAGTTAACAATGTTTCCACCAGCAAAGTAGCCCCAGGATCCCTCTGCAGCATCCCAGCTCCTCCTATCTATGGCTCGCACAGTCCACACTGCTTCTTAAAGCCATTTGTCAAACCTCTGCCCACATTAAATTATCATGACCCAAGAGAGATGTCTACCTCTAGGAAGACCCAGTCAGACAGATAGGGTGTACAGTGTCTGAGACAGAGAACTGAGTGAAAAATTGACTGCGCAAAAGTCTAGGTTTGTTCACTCTGTGCTCTGATTGTGCAGCGATATTATGAAAGTGGGAACAATGTCTGCCAAAAGAAGAGAAGTTCCCTGCGGCTGCTGTGTGTGTTATAGTTCAATCCTGGCATCATAAATCATCTTGTATGTTTTAACAACAGTCATGCGCAGCCCAACACACCTTGAGACTTCTTTGACTGCTCACAAAGGCAATAAAAAGAAAGACTATAAGGACAGCAGATGGCGTTTTGCCACAGAACCTCCGCGAGAGGTTTCTGATGTGACTCACAGTTGAATCACTCAGGTCAAATATGAGTTGGGGGCCCCTGGTGGGCAGTGAAGCTTTCATATTATTCTGTGCTTTTCTATTCATTAATAATGACAGCTCCCTAATGAGCTGGTCAGACTTAACACCAGCAAAATTTTCTCTTTAAAATGAGGTTGATGTTGAGACAGAGTGCAGCTATTTTAAGATGAAAGACAAATACGGATCCAATGCTTTGCAGAAAACTATCCATAAGTGGAAGGAAGGGTAGAATTCTTAAAATACTGATATAGTCTGTATCCCTAAAGTAGAGGGAAGCCATATACTGGAAGAGGGATTTCTTTACCAGTGAGTTGCTATAGCCTTAAAAAGGGAAGAGTTAGCATTATCACTGGTAGGCAGTAATCAAGTTTGTGTGTGTGTATGTGTGTGTGCATGTGTGTGTGCGTGTGCATCTTTGCATGCGCACTGAACTCTTAATAAGGAATTCAAGTAACGGGGAGCCTGATGTTTGAGCTTCCCCCCTGTTGGCTTTGGAAAAGCATGCTGGAAATGCTCTAATTTGTCCTGCTAGACACGCAGTTTCCCTGCCATGTTGCTCTCCGTGTAACAAAACACTACAGTACAAAGAAAAACAGACACAAGAAATGAGATGCAGAGAGAAACTGTTTAAAAAAACAGAAATGAGGAATCTCTGAAAGAGGTCCTTGAATATCTTTCTAAGCATCTGTTACACTCATTGCTTTTCCAAACAACAACAAGAGTCTGCACTGTAATGTGCTTATCAGAGAAGAGCAATTCATATTAGCACAGACTTATGTAACAAATGCTGTATGGGAGTCCCTTTGGGGATCTTCTGTTTTTCTACATTTTTATCTTGGTGCTCCAAAAGAAATTAAACAAACTTCAGGCTTCTTACGTCAATGAAGAAGAAGAATCGTGCAACATGTTTTAATTTTGAAGGACTTGCATCGAAGCTCACACTGGTGTGCACCTCGCTGTGCGTTAGAAGTTGCTTTGCGAAATTAGTCAGATGGCTCTGCTAGCCAGCTGAGAACTCAAGCCACACAAAAATTGTTTAGAGTAACTGAACTGGTTATTGCTAAACTATACCTTTATGGCCTTAAATGTTCAGTGTGTAGGATTTAGGAGGATCTGTTTGTAGAATATGGCATAAGTGGAATATTGTATACATAAGTTCGTTTCCATTGGTCTATAATTAAAAGTTCTTTTCATTACCTTACAATTGGCCTTTCATATCTACAGAGGCAGCGGGTCCCTCCTACGGAGTCCACCATGTTGCACTGCTGTTTCTACAGTGGCCCAGAAAGGAAAAACCAAATATGGGCTCTGAAGAGGGCCTTTACTGTTTTTTTTTGCGAGTTTCGCGGCCACGGACGTTTCTCCCACACATTTGCGGGGGGGCACGTGAAAGAAATACTCAGTTGGGTGCAATGTGCAACCTTACCACTGGATGTCTCTAAATCCTACACACTGTGCCTTTGAGTGAGGCTACTTTTAAATAAAATTTCAAAATCTAAACTTAATTACACATAGTATTTACCTAACAGTAAACCCTGTGTACTTTATTTACTTAATTTTGTAACTCTCTTGGTCTATATTGTAATTCTACTTCTTGTCTACTCTCCATGATATCTATTGCAAGTGTGCTTGTCCTGGAGGAGGAATCCCTCCTTCACTGCTCCTCCTTTGGTATCTTGCGGAGTCTTTTCATGTCTGAATTGCAGGTAACCTAACTTGTTCGGATTGTAAAGCCCTCTGAGAAATGTGTGTGTAGTGTTGGGCTTTCTAAATAAAACAGACTTGTCCATAATCATCTAAAACATAGTTACATTATCAGATTATCTAATGAACTGATCTAAACTCAACTCCAAACAGCCTTTTCCATCTACCTGATTGTTATGTAAAAAATTATTATTTGCTCACTGCCAACTCTCCCATGATGACACAAGCTGTATGGTTTGTGATGCAAATATTACTTCACTATTTGCTGATTTTTGCACCTTTACAGTGAACTTGCGTGCCAAACTGCAGGTTGGCAGCTGTCATGAGAGAGATAGTGACTCACCATGCAGTGGATGTGTTGTAGGGCAGGAGCGTTGGGCTGTGGCTCTCCCCTCTGAGGCTATGTCTGGGCTGGTAGTGGCTGGGAGCCATGGGCTGGGCTTGAGCTTGGGCTTCGCTCTCCTCTGGCATGGACCTGTGCCACTGACTCCGAGCCTTCTTCAGCCAGCGTCCCCCCAGACCCCATTTCTCCAGGTAGACTCGGCACAGCTCATAGTTTATGGCCGAGTAGTAGAGAAAGTCCAGCGCCAGCAGCACCATGACAAAGAAGCTATAGATCCACACGCCGACCATGGCTGTATAATTACTGCGGGAGAGACAAACTGGAAGTGTGAGCCATTGATCTATGGAATTAGCACAGTAAAGTCTCTGAAAGATGATGATAAACACCCCTCACATTCTCAGAGCTACCATCCAGTTACTCTTAAGCCGGGCCCTTAAATCCCAACAGTATGATAGAGCTGCCAGCTGTGAATATTTGCTGTTCATGTGGCAAGACCAAGACATTTATCAAATCCTCCCTCGATAAAAACTTGTAAAATAAATAAATTAAAAACCCTCCATCTGTTCCATTTGCTCCTTTTACATATTGCCTCTTAAATTGGACAAAGAATTTCATTAGCACAAGAGACTTTTTAATCCATCTCATTTTGGCTCCTCCGTTGTGCCTCTCGAAAAATCTGTCCTCCTAGCTTTCACCTCTCATAATTTTTTTTTAATG
>JAQQZW010000021.1:20068962-20085995 GCA_029814745.1 Zanclus cornutus | reverse complement strand
AAAAGTTTTGGCATCGATTTCCCCAAGGAGCAGAGAGGGATGAAATCACAGTAGTCCATACATTGCTTCATTGCCTCTCTCGGTTCCAAGTCTCTGTCAATGTCAGGCTAAATCAATTAATAAAGCTTGACATTTATTGGAGAAAACAAATAACAAAATGCTGGGTTGGGGATTGTCTCGTATGCAAACTTCTCTCCTATTTTGTGTTTGTTTACATATCATTGAACGTCCTGGTCCCCGGACAACAGCACGCTGCCAAAAACATAGGCCACAAAGGAATTCAGTTTAACGCTGTGCAAGTGCCTTTTCTAAAGGGCAGTGCTGCGCCTCTGGTTGTCGAAGTCTGTTTAGCAGAATAATCAGTGCTTTAATTAACAAAAGTCAGTTCAGAATATCAATTATAGCTTTCCTTTATCTGCAGTCATGTCACACCAAGAAACAATTATGACTGATTGTGAGTTTCTATTGTCTCTTGCTGGTGGTAATTAGTTACTTTTTGCTTATGAATCACACTTTTTTGCATTAACAACTTCCCCTCCTGCCCTCTGCTCTCACTTGCAATTCCTTTTTCTTCTTTTATATTAATGAGTGGCCTTAAGCTCAAATCTTGAATTCGCAAGTCAGTCATTGAGTGTGTTCTGTTGAAGAGAGAGTGCAGTGTGTTTTCATTCAGACAGCCTTAGGGGCCCGCTAGCATTTTCTCTCAGTCTCATCCCAGTCCAGACACGCTCCCTGTACTGGCATGACAAACATCTCCACGGTGCTCGCTCAAACTTGAGCTGAGCCTTGATGGCACACAATCACCTCCAAACACACACACTTCATTTAGTCACATTTTAATACACATTCACAGTCTAACTCTTTTCCTTTCTTTCTGTTTATCTTTCTCTCATCGTCAAATATCCTCATACAAACCCTCTCTCGGCTGTCCTGTAAGTCTCAGAGTACTAGGCTCTGGGGTCCCTCTTCTTTGCCGATTGGGTAAATGACATGGTTGTGGCCGTCCCTGCGGTCCCTGTGTATCAACAGATCCGCTTCATAACCGCACCTTTCTGTCTGTTTGTATGGGGTGATGGAGAGTGTGTTGTCATTTGGAGGTGTGCCACCAGCCCTCAGCCACACTGCCATCACCCTTAACCTCCCATAGCAGACAATGGAACAGTGTTTCACCTCATCTCTTTTCTATTTCATCCCTTATTTCTTTCTTGTCTAATTGAAACAGTTCTCTTGTTTTCACTTCTTTCCCATGTTTGAAAATAATTTGTCATGCTTCATTGTCACCGAGATATGGTGGACGGGGGGAGACAGGGGTTTGGTTCTCTTCCAGTTACTGCAGAGTTGTTTGCATTTGCCGGTTGGCCCGTCCAGAGTGTGTAAAGGGTGCAGTGGAGCCAATTATATCAATGGGCTTTGTGCGCAGTAAGCGTAGCGTGGCAGTAGTGGGTGTGATGGGTTTTTAATAGGACTGAGACAACAGTCACAGATGTAAAGGCTTGTTGTTTTTGGTGATTGCAATGGTCAGAATGTGATAGGTTGGCCAGCAGAGCAAAGTCCATTTGAATCTGTGACTGGTTGTTAAGATCAAGCACCACTTACAGGCAGATGGTGTCCTACCAGGATTTTAAATCACTTTTTTGTTCCATGAATATAATTGAAATGGGAGTGACATTGCTAAGATTTTTTTGTGAGAACCAAACGCAATGAAAAGCCTGTGCTGTTGGGGTTAAGTGCCTGTGCCTCCATCAGTTAGTCAAATTGCTCACAAGCTTTGTTTGGGAGTTAAATCCAAACACTAAGTGGAAAAAGAGAATTAAATAACCCTGAGTTTTCATTTTCCACACTCGTAACTGATGCACTGGTTGTTTGCTTATTCGCAGTGGGGGTTGAAAGCAAAGACTCATCCCCTAGAAAGTATTATTAGGATGTTATCTCTTGAGTAATGAAAGTGTCATCTCTCCCCTGTCTTTGGAGCCAGTGTGTGATACTGAGTCAGGCTAGGGACTGTATGGTAAATGATATGGCTAGATCTCTGTCTGTTCATACTGCTGGCTCCTTCTGATAGCTAAAGTGTTTTTTGCTTATTAACCATACTGTCATACGCTCCTCTGTAGGGATGCACATTAATCTAAATGCACTCCAGCACAATAAAAATCTTTACAGCTGCTAACACTAAACCGCAAGAGGTTTGATCAGCTAAGAAATGAATGAAAGCATGCCAGTGCACTAGGTTTTGCTTAGCTCAGTGTAGACTATCGAAGAAGTGATTTGTATTCGTGCTGCCTTGCGGTTCCCTGCCCTGTTTGCAGTAGCCAATCTGGACAAGAGGTTGTTATCAGAGGGCCTGAATGAAACAGCTGCCTAGCACTCTTCACGGCTCCGCTGAAGTCTTTCTGCGCCTTTGAAAATGTCGTGTTCTGCCCGTTGTGCCAGACACACTGCTCGCTAATGGCTCCTGGCTCTGATCCAACCTTATCCCACATTCTGAACCTGGCTTTGGTTGCATCAGGCCCCCTCACAACTAGGGAGACTTACCTGGATCATGCCAGCAAGCAGCCAGCTTCTGCTAGGGGACAGTTCTTTCTACAGAGGTTGAGGCATTTGGAGGATAAACCTTACCCCATGGACTGATCTGGGACGGGAAGGCTAGCACCTGCCACTGCTAACACACTAGTATTTAGTGACAGGAGGGATGCAGCAATGCCCTGTGGGTAAGCCACACTAGATTATTCACTTGACAAACTAGCCTAGTCATATTGAATTGGCTTTTCCTACTGTTTTGGCTCTGCCCTCTCCATGCCCTTGACTCAGGGAACTGCTATTGAAATCAAGTGCACGTACGGACTTGTCAGCTCCGCGTAGCCACTAGCAGCTAGCCTAAGTACATCACCCTTATCTGTGATGTCACTTGCTTCCTCCCCTGTCCATGCTTGTCTGAGCCAGGTCATAAGCCACCAACCCCCCCTCCTCTCTAGACCTGTTTGTTTGACTGTAATGCAGCCTAAGCCTTTCGTTGAGAAGGGCATTAGCCTATATTTGAGGGCATAGGCGCTTTGTCATCCAGACCTGGGAATGGCTGCTCCAGATGGGTGATTAGTCACTACTGTGTGTGCAGGTCTTTGAGAGACGGTGAGAGAGCTGCTGGTGTGTGTATGTGTCCTAATATCTGTGTTATTAAAAGAGGACGAGTCCAACAGTCCAGATGAAGATTAAACAGGGGTGCTTGTATTGTTTCTTGTCATGTGCTTCTGCAAGTGTAAGTTTGCATGGATGTATGGTTATGTGTGTTTATCATTTAATAGCCATCAGGCTCCCCTGTACTCATATCCCCAATGCAATCTCATCTCTAACTCTGACTCTGCTAGCTGGGCTTCCATCAGCGAATTGGAGTGCAGCTCTCATGCCTGCAGGCTCCTGTAATGATAGCTTTTGCAAAAAAAAAAAAAAAAAGCCCAGCTGTTTTCTCACAAAGTATGAGAATGAAGAGTGGAGAGGAGGAGAAGGAGGAAGAAAAGGAGGTTGAAAGTGCCACCAGCCCTCTATTGTACAGCTGCAGTCACATTCAATTTCACCAAGCAGACCTAACTAAAGCAAGAACACGTGCACCATGAAAGATTAATTGGTTGCTGTTAGCTCTAACTCTCATCATCACCTGCAGCAGAGAAGGTAGGGAATACAGAGAAGAAACGTGTTGCCTGGTTTCGGCGAGGATAATAAGGAGCCAGGGGGAAAGGCGTTTTTCTCACTCTGGCTGCTGGCTGACAAAAAGTTTCCCAAGTCAGGCACACCAAAGTTATAAACTGAAGCTTAGATGCTGTTTTGTGTTCACCTGGTCTAGTTAGCATGGTGACAGCTCATGTGACGGCACTGATTGCACTTTGGACATGGTTAACAAGCCATTTAGAAGGTTTAGATTGTGCTTGTAAGTGTGCATGCAATGAACAAGTGTGTACGGGTAACATTATGTGTGTGTGTGTGTGTGTGTGTGTGTGTGTGTGTGCGTGGTATACCACTGTCCAGACACATCTGCCTGGCTTTAATTAGTTTTGCCTGGCACAGGGACCCACCAGTCTCTCTGGTGTTTAATAACCACCTAGACAGTGGGCATTTATCAAGGTTTGAATAGGGCTGAAGGATTTTGCATTCATTTGGTCAAAGTCGCTTTTAAGTGTTTATGCTCTTTTTATTTTCCGAAGCAGGTTGCAAAGTAGCTCCTATTTCCCCTGCATGCTGGGGCATGTTGAAACACAAATCCTCTCTGCTGCACATATTTTGGCTTCCTTTCAGTCCACTCCTTTTATTTCCTTTGCCTTTCATCTCTTCTCACATTTTTTTTTTTTTTGTCAGTCGATGTATTAATACGACATGTGTCTGACCCAAATTACCAGGCACTTGAATGCGTACATGGCTCTTCCTCTTCCTTGTGCTCCCTGCTCTTTTTGATCCGAGCCATCGTAGTGACAAGTATCCCAGGCATAGACACAGAGGCTATGTTTCATTGTTTCCTCAGCCAGAATCAGTAAGCATTCCTCTGGACCGAACAGACCAACTCTAAATATCTCCTCCTTCAAAGTGTCTCTGTCTTCCCCTCTCCTGACTGCAGTGCTTTCTAATCAGGGCACGAAATTTTCGCTGATGAACCAATATGAGCTGACAGACACCCTCCCCCTCCCTTAACCTATCTTCTTCCTCTTCTTACCCTCCATCCTTGCACATCTGTGAATGTTACCTGACGAGACTCATTTGTCAACCCCCTTCCCAACCCTTTTCTTTCCGTCTGCTTGCCCGAGCCACCTGATCCCTCCCTCCTGTTGTTCTGCCAGTGCCAACAGAGCTGACGAGACTGCTGTGTGTGTGTTGAGTGGGTGGGGAGTCTAAAGAGACGGAAGCTAAACTGAGCAGAGCCGCGGTGCATACAGGTGCAGCTCCTCTTGCAGCCCGAGGGATAGCTGTCAAAGTCTCTTCATTTTGTCCCTCTTCCTTTCTGTCATCCCCACTGTGGCCTTTGCATGTCTAAGTCTAGTCTTACTCAGGTCTAGCTAAGCAGTCTTTCAGGACAGGGTGGCCCCAAGAGGCGTTGTATCCTCAGGAAACATCCCTCCGGCTGTTGCTCCAGCTGTTGCTCTTCATCAGTTTAACTCCTGTGCTTTTTGTATTGTATGGATATTGTTTTTGTTATTATCTCTGACTTACAACAAGGACAATTTCCCCATAAGGGGTAATAAAGATTTCTACTACTACTGTGATATATTGCATGCCAGAAGGCCTAAAAAAAGATGGTGAGGAATTTAAAAGCAGCAGGAGCAGAAGCTAACGTTGCCCCCGAGCCCCTCTTGGAAGCCGAGTGAATGCAAATGGACTTTTTTAAATAAAGCAGAGTTCCCCAGCTGTAATAGTCTGTATGCCTAGCACAATGCTGCATAGCCCCACATCCCCTCATTCAATTCCACTGCTACTTCCTTTTTGGGTGGGATTGGCTGTCTCATTCCTTCCTCTGTCAGCTCACTAGAGGAGATTGCTTTGATTTTGGGGTAGACTTGACCAGACTAAATAGAGTCGGACTGGGCCGCGTGAACGAGTGGCTCCCAGCCATCATCTCATTTGTGTTTCTCATTGTCGCTTGCAGCTCCCCTCCATTTTTGTTCTCTCCCCTTTCCTTTGTTTGCCTCACACTTCTGCTCAGTATCTGGCCAACGATTGATAAGACCCAATCCCTGACAATGCTTGGCGTGCTGCGCAGGATCGGTGGCGATGGCGCTCATGCATTGTGGCGAGTGTGTGTCTGCTCAGGCTTCGGGAAAGAGATGGGATGCAGCTAACGTCATTGTTTATCTACCTTTCCACTTCCAGATGGCGCTCAGCAGAAAGAGTGTGCTTCTTGACACACACTCGCTTTCTCTCCCTCCCTTTCCTCACTCCTTCCCTATCACCATCCCTCCTGTGGCTCACTTCAGCGTATGGACTGTGTTTCAGGTCCAGAACGCGCAGCATGAAGTGAGGGGGAAGGTGGTGAGAGAGCCAGGAAGGCAGACTGGGACTTGAGAGGGAGCCCTGAAAAGTCAGGTGGTAGTCTCTGAGTGTATTCTGGTGTGTGTGTGTGTGTGCGTGGGCATGTGTGCGTGTGTGTGTGTGTGCGCGCGCAAAGACTTAGTGTGAGAGCATATGTTCTAGTAATTGTATCTTTGAAAAGGCAGCACTTTTCTGTTTCTTCATGACTATTTGTGAGTCTGAATCACAATGCACGAGTGCGTTAGTACGACAACACATTTCAAACACTTGGCACATTTATCTCATTTTTTTCGAGGTCACTGAATCTTAAAAATCTCGTCTCAGGCAACAATTGAGTCTGCCGGCCCTGGTCCTCTTGGCCGTCTGGATTGATGGACGGTCAATTCCAGCAGCGGGAGATAATCACAGCGTGTCAGCCTCCACCGATCCAAACTCTTATCTGTTTCTGCCCATTGCCAGCATGCCACGAATGACCAGAGGGACACGCGTTTCTCTTTATTGTTCCAAAGCCCCGAGGGTGGGAATGTGTTTGTGCATGCAGAACAAAACTTTGTAGGCTTGTACGACTGCATCCCCCGCCAGATGCAAACATTCACCTGTAATGCACCTTCAACACAGGGGTTCTTCAACAAAACTCACCTTTCTGTGTTGGAAAGTACATAAGGCATCGCTTTCAGAGTTTTTTTTTTTTTTGTTTTCACCAAGACCTGCTGTCTTTTAATATGAATTATGCACTGTCTGAAGTTTCTGGCGATAAACCTTTTCAGGCACCGGGTTGGATTCTGACACTGTCCCATGGCATTATAAGGTGTTGTTGTTTTTTTTTTTTAAATCGTATTCTTTGAAGTCCTCGCCATCAAATGTGATCAAATAAGATTACTTCTCCTGAGTGTGTAGTGCAACAATGGACTTTGGCGAAAGTGTCCATGTTTCTAGCATCCACTCTGCTGTCTAAAGGTCTTTGAGGGGTTATTTTTTCCAGAGTGAGCTGTGCTAATTGTAGCCTAATGGCGAGCTGTTCTGGCACAGAGTGGTAAAAAGCAGTCTGTTAGTGAGGCTTGCTGCCTTTCCTGTGCAGGCTGATTACGCTGTCTAGTTAATGCACCCTCATCAGATACAAATGGAGGGTGGTTATTGCGCCAGGAGAGACAGTCAGCCTGTCAAAATCGCCCTCTCTAACAGACATGAGAGGGAGATAAAGAGAGATAGGAAAGAGTGGGAGAATATATATTCTGGAGAGCCAATTTTACTGAGGGGATAGAAGCGTGCTACTGCAATTATGAAATATAGCTTTCTGTTTCAATAATGACCTTTTCTCCTCAGGCTATATATAGGCCAGTGTAAATGATTTAGAGAATGGTCCATAGTGTCCTATAGATGATGGCCTATGGATTTCTACAGAGAGCAAAAACAGTTTCCGGTAAAAAAAAAAAAAAAAAAGTCTCTCGCTGGCACTGTGTTGAGAAAGAATAGTGAAAATGACAGGTGGGGACACTGGAGAAAGCAGTGTAGGGCACTTCAACACTTTGCCTTACCCAAGTTGTTGTCCTTATGCTGCTGTAAGTCTCTTACAGTGCCTATATTCGGTATGTGTGTGGGGGAGTGCGCGCCTATGTGTATCTGCTGGAACTCTACAGAAGGAAAAAGGGCATTCTTGTGTGGGCTGTTTTTCTTTCACCGTAATTAATCAACAGAATATCACATGATTGTCTCAGCCCAACATTCATTTTCATAAAAAACAGCACAACTTTTGCTGCAAGTCACACATGAAAGCCTAGCGAAACAAGGCCTCAGCGCCGCTGCCAGTTGTGCCAAACACCCACACTGGCTGCAGCACTGCTTACTATGCATCTGTCTGGATAGATACTCAGAGGTGGTACGAGCCAGCCCCTCTCCTGGCAGCTAAACTGGGGTGGGGAGGGGAGGGATTAGGGTCAGGAACTGAAGAACTTCTGTCTGACCTGCTAATACAAGAAACAGACACTGGTGGAATGTCAAAGCATCTCTACACCAGAAAATATGTTGACTGAGTTAAAAGCATACATGGGGACCTGAAATATTTATGCTTAACCACTTACCAGCAGCAATTACACATGCACGTACAGTATGTATTAGCATGTTTACACACACACAAACACATTTACCCTCAGAGTCATTACAGGTCATTATGTCTTTGAGTCTGTTTTGTTCCCAGCAGCAGAACACCAATATACAGTCCTCCTAAACATATGTGAAACACCGACCTGTTTGCACGTATGTATACCTAAGCTGTAGGGCTGGACTGTATCCTGATAGCTATATTTTTTTATACATATGTACTTTTTTTTTCTTTTCTCTTTCTTTCTCTTTGCCTCATTTCTCAAAATAGAGAAATGATGCCAATTTTCTATGTTATGAAATGATAAACAGACAATAGAAATTGTTGTTTCTCACACTTAATTTATTGTAGTTTGAATAATTGACTAATTGTCCATCAAATTTCAAAGACATAACGCAGCGCTTCATTTTAACACTAATCTAGGTCATGTTTTTTAATATATCAGTGCACAATTTTTGTGTTGGTTTACTGCTGTGATGTCCTGATTCTTACACTACTGTGTGACACTGAACATCTGGACGAGACTGTGATGTTATTGGTTTGCTTTAATCCTGTCTTGCTGTCTTTAATTGTTGTTGCTAATCTCAGATTAATTAGTTTGGATTCCTGTTGTTGTTAAAAACCGCAAAATGAGTAAATTCCATGAAATCAAGCCCTAAACACATTCTCATATACACCCAACACATACGCCATCGCACCCAGCAGTCGGTGAGGGGAAGCCCCCCTGTGGTGCTGGTGTACAGCCTCGCCTGACTCCATACTCTTATTATCATGATTGCCTGCAAAAGGTGGCGCGAAGCTGAGTCCATTCAGTCTGCCAGGCAGCTTCATAAAGCAGCTGCCGATGGTTCCCAGTGGGGTCTTCATCAGCGGCAGAGAGCAGTGAAGCGCCCCTGGACTTTGCTCTCTGAAGTGACAATAGTGTTCCTGCCGGTAGAGGGAGAAAAGCAGGGAGGGTAGAAAGACAAGATGGCTGCCAAGCAATAGGCATCTGTTGAGTACCTCATGGGGAGGTCATCCAGGAAGTAATGAGGTGAAACGCTGCAGCAGAGCAGTAGCTGTCAATCAATTTGGACATTGTTGGGTTATAATGAGTGCCTGTTGTGAGTAGTAAGCACCTACTAGGCAGCTCGGTTGAATGTGCAACACCTTTAGCCTCCTCCGTCTGCCTCTCTTCCAGTAATCTCCTTCATCCTTCATTCTTTCTTCCTCCTCACTGAGAGCTAGGCAAGTAATGCTACGCATGGACCATTTCCCGAGCATAATCCAACATCTGTCTTGCTTTGGCATTAAAACCTTCACTTTTCCCCATCCTGCCTCCTCCTCCACCTCCAGCTTCACTCCTTCTTCCACCCCCCTCTGGAAGCCGTCACAGCTTCTGAACGATTTCCTCTCACTGGGAGGCTCCTCCGAGTCACTGTGGCAGTGTCAAACGAGGCTCCTATTTAAGCTCATTAAATGTTTCCAAGAGAATAGGAAATCAATGGTGCATACCAGTGCACGAGAACTTTTCTCTTAATTTAATTTCCCCTCCCCCTTATCTGTTTGCACATCTTTTTCTTTTTCTCTTATCATTTTTGCCCTTTCTTTCCAGGCTGTCTCTCTCCTTTAGGTTGTCTTCAAAAACCATTTCAGACTCTTATTAGCACCAGGCACCGTCGTGTCTGGCTGTCCAGACTTTTCAGTGTTGTTTAGCACTCACCACACGGAGGACAATCGACTCGAAAGTTTTGCTCACACTGACCTCAGTCCTGGAGTTTTAACTTTTGTTTCGGGCCATGCTGTTAAAGGAACAGGTTTCGACCATAACAGAATGTTGCAGTGGAAACTTTGGGAGGACTATAGCACAATCATGTTTGGGGTTGAGAATGACCCCGGCTTAAATATCTTCTACCTCGTACTTGCTTCTTTCCCATTTTGACTTTCACTCATAGTCTTCTCCTACTTTCTCCATCTCCTTTGCTCAGTAAGAAGTTTTTGTTACATTAAGACCTGTGTGTGTGCTTGTGAGTACATGTCTGGCAGGGCTTTGTGCTGTGTGAAACTATGCCTGGGGGCTGGGCCCACACCTTCTCTGGAGCTCCTTTAATTGCTCTTTGGGGGCCTTGTCTCTGGCTCTGAGCCCGTCTCCATCACTCTCGCTCTGACTTACTCCATCGCTCTTTGGCCTTCTCCCTTCTTTTTTTCACCCTCTCTTTGACCCCCTCCCTCCTTTCTCTCCCTGCATGGCTCATTATGGCTGATCCCCACCTGCCCTGTCTGGGAATTCTCTTTCCACACATACACATACATCCAAAGAAACTCAGCAGTTTTCAGAGCTGCCTGTCGTTTGGATGGTTTGTGTACTATCTGCTATGAAACAGCTTTGCTAATACTGTTTGGCCGAGAAATGGAAACAATAGTGCAGTCACATTTTTTTTCCTCCAACTGGTGCAAACAGACAGTTTTTCATCTCTGTTCTGGCTGTCAGAGCAGACTTTCTCATAAAACCCTGGCCCTGCAACCCCAGCTCCTGCCTTTTGTATACACCAGCCTCGGCCACAGGCTTCTAACCACAGGCCTGGTCTTTTCCATTTCCATTCCAGCCCTCCCTCCAGCCTGTCACCCAGCAGCCCCACCATGCCTGTTCTCAGGCTAGGACGCTTACTTTGAAGGATAATGGATGTGGCCAGTTGCAGCTGCTCAGCAGCAGGGCACTATCATAGGAGTTATCTAAGGGCCTGAGTGGCCTGTGATGAATGGCTCGGAGCTGTGTGTCTCCACCGATCAATAAGCCACTAGCACCCAGATGAGCTAGATGCCCCCTCGCTCTCCACTCCCCCCTATCCACACATATATCTCCCTCTCATAATCTCCTACTATGTTTGTGAACTTTTCCCTCCAATTCATGGCATGAATTGGGCCATTGATCTTTTATCCTTGGCTTGTTTTAAATAAAGGGCCAGTATCTCCTCTCCACCCAAGCATGCAAGGCTTTTGACAGCATTTATTGCTACACTGGCGGCAAAGCGCACAAACATTACTTTGGTATGATCGAACGACCGTAATCGGAGAGGGAGAGCAGAGAAAATGAGGGAGAAAGTGTATGAAGCACCTTCCCCCCACCCTGGAGCACCACTGAGGCTTCCATCACAAGGCTGATGCAAGCAGAGGTCCCATGTGGATGTACACGCTTGTAATGCAGACAAACACACACGCATGCACCAAACAGTCTTGCTGTCAGGCCTCATTGAGCGCAACCTGTCCCAAAGCACCTCCAACAGCCCCACCCAATCTGAACTGAAATAGGATGTTGTCAGTTTAGTCTCTCCTTTTTCTCGTTGTTGTGCACACATGTATGTGAGGTCTCTCTGGACCACCAAAGCGTGTAAATTTGTATTTCTACTGCAGAACAACAGGTGTGTCGTAGCTACTGTATGTGTCGGTTTTTGATCTGTGTTTTTTTGCTCTGCGCGTCTGCGCTCTGCCAACGAGGGGTTTGCGATGAAATGAGCCGACTGGAAATCTCTCTTCTTCTCTCTTTCTCTCCACAGTTCAGACTCGGAGGGGACCTTTGAGACTCCAGAGGCAGAGTCTCCAAGTGTTGTGAAGCTTCTGAACCAACTGGACAACTCCAACCACACAGGTGAGACGGCTCAGCTGTTTGGCTGACCCAGTACTCTTATACTGCTTAAACTGTCATACCTGAACACTGGTATTGAATATGCTGATTTGGATAAAGCTGTCCATTGAGCCTCAGCTTTTTTTGGCACCAACTGAAATGTACCGTTGCACAGATCCGTAGCAGACGTAGAATGTCTGTTCAGATTAGTTATCTTGTTTTCTTATTTTCGATTCATGTTGATTCAAAATTTTGATCAAGTTTATTTGGGGAAATTATTTGTATGGCAGCTTGTGTGTGGACATTAAAGGGTAACTTATCATCAGGGTGGAGACCCCTGTTTCACTGAAAAGCTTTAAACATTCAACCAGAGGGACCCAACAGGGAGGTTGGATTGGTTGGGTGTGGACAGACGTGTGCTTTGTTGCATCTGCAATCACACTCAACGATGATGTCACAGTGTCCTGAAGTGCACCTGCACATCTCCACAGCAAGGTGTGTTTTTTTCTCAAAGTAAGGTTTGGGTAAAAATAGCATTTTTATGGCACAGAAGCTGAGTATTATATCAGCGTTGGCATTCAAAAATTTTTTAAAACCATTCCCAGCCTGATGCTTTGGTGGTGTAAGTGTGAAAAGATCAGGAGTGAGAGTGAAGTCAGACAGCTACATACAAGTTTTCATTTGAAGTGATTGTGTCCATTAACATTTGTGTCGTTCTGTCATTGCAAGAAAGCCTAAACTCCTTTTGTGCTGGACAAGCAGCAGCATCCTCCTGTTCTGTGCCATAAAGCAATCCAGCGGATTTCAAGGGTCAATTCATGCAAATTAAAAACAAAACTATTTTCTCATTTACCTTCAGTCATACCTGATCATGCCAACAGTTTTAGTTTTATTCGCACAGTTTTTGAGATATTTGTCCTGTAGATTAGGGTTAGTGTTTTGTTTGTGTGCCTTTTTTTTGTTGTTTTTCTGACACTTTAATTGCAGCATAGTAATGAGACTCAGTGTTTCCCCTTCGGGGAAGGCGCCCCGCTTTTGATAATCACGCAGATCTAGCATCAGCTTACTGTCGTGTATGCAGGTGGTGTGTATGAAAAAAGTCATTAGTAATGTAAATGAGCTCTCTCCAGTTAGGCACACATGATAAATGGGTAGTTGATGAATCAGGCCTGTTTGAAGCTGCCAAAGAGGCCAACTGCTGTCCAATCCACAGCCCCCTCCTCACCCCTCTCCTCCTAATGCCCTGCTTTCACCCACACAGAGACGAGTACCACACATTAGCATCTATTATTGTAAATATAACAGATAATCTGGAGGGCATCTTCTGTGCTGAAACAAATGCAATTATAACAAATGTCTGCATACGTTGTTTCTCTATCTCCATCTGCTTTTATTGAAATAATTGATTTAGACATACACAGTATTAGAATGTTAGAATGTTAGAGTGTATTATTATTGGGATGGAATTGGTCTGCGTTTTGAGTGGCTCGGCTAGTTGACTTTTGATCACAACAGATGGGGCGCTGTGCCACATAATAACAGAGATTAATGTGTTTATTAGTTTGCAGACAGAACAGTCTGCTTTTCATGCTAAAACAGTCACACGCTTTGTACAAAATCTGGGTTAGTTTCATAAATAAAAGATCAACTGTTTGGAGTAACTGCTATTCTGAATCACTATAATTAGACTCCAACGGCTCAGTGGGGAATCACCGTTCTGTTCATAGGAACAACCACAGGCCACAATCTAAGTGTATGTACTGTTGAACCAGGAGCTGAAACCGAAGACAGCTATTTGTCTACCTGTACACAATCTGCTTCTTCTCACTGGCTCTCTCTCTCACTTCCCTCTCCGTCTCCTTTTCCTCTTTTTTCATCCAGTTGTGAAACTGTTATAAAGTTTGAAGTTGTTTATGTTGCTAGGCCACGTGGTGGTGTGTACTCTGCATGACTGGGTGTGGTTCGTCTACATCTGTTCCCTGTCTCCGAAGGGTTTGTGTGTGTGAAAGTACCCAGATTTTGAGCAGAAGCTTACATAAACTTGTATTAATTCAATGTGTGATGTAATAGGTCTCACATTAACCGTCAGTCATGACAAACGATGTGAGAAGCTGTTACCCACCTAAGGTGAAACCACAACGACTTCATTCATGTTGTGTACGTGTTGAGAAGAAGCACAGGAGAATACGGGAGAGTTTTTTTCAGTTTTATTATTCCCTATAGTTGTGTGAGCTTTACAGTGTGTGTGGGTGTATTTTTCAGTAACAGAGAGTCCTGTGTTTCAGCAGAAGTGTGACTCAACAGAGACCAGCCTGCTGCTGTGGTCATTAGCTAGCTGTTAATGGGATGTCTGAGGACACAGGATGTGAAGTGCTCTGAGAGGAAGCCAGCAGCCATTTTTTGAGTGTCACAACAGGAGAGGGAGAAACAGTCACTTCAAGTTTAAATCCCTGAATGACATGAATCATGGAGTAGTCACAGGGTGGGGATGTTGGGTTTCACTGTTTTTGAACAGGGAAATTGGAGGAGGGTTTATGATCTGTTTTTCTCTGTGTCAACCCTGGAGTGGTTCTCCTTATCCCTGTCTTAGAAGAGTTTCTAAGTTACTGTTGGTTACTATGCATCCTAATCTGAAACTCTATATTGTGGTGTGCCCCAGGGTTCTGTCCTGGGCCTTATTTATTTAGTTTATTTTTAGTATATACTTCCCTTTGAACAGATAATAAGTAATTTTAGGGCATCCTGTATCATTGCTATGCAGACACTATGCAATCATGCATCTTACTGTCTCCTACTGTTTGAAAGCAGCTATAAACAAATTTTTATATTAATAAGTGACAATGTGAAAGCAGTTCCACTGTGCGAAAGGGATCATAGTAATGAACCCACAGAAAATTATTACCCAAATCTGCAACTGCCCTCTGCTCACAGAGCTGTATAGCGAGTTTCAGCTCAGTTTTTTTTTTTCTTTCTGACTAGCAAATTTACTGTTTTCATTTAGGTTTCATTCCTCTAATAGTGTTGTTTTCGACCACAGCCTCTAAAATCCCAATTTACACTACGTGCTCTGCACCAAACAGCAAACAGACATGCTTAGTAACCACTGAACATGTAAGTAAGCATCTATCTGCAAATTTTCCATATCAGATTAAAAGGTGATGACACACTGATGTTTGTTCACAACTTGTTTCCATTTCACCCACTGTGCACTAAAAAACAGCTGTTTCAGGTTAAAGTGCCAAGAGTTAACAGTTCCTGGGTTTAACTTCAGAGAAAACCACCTAAATAATAATACATTTAATTACTTTTAGTTTAGTCATCAAGTTCTTTATTGTGCACCAACCAGCCTTGACCCTCAGTTCATGAAAGGTCCTGCTTCTTTTTCCACATCTGTTAAATTTTCCACTCGAAACCTAAGTGTCACTATGGACCAGGAAGTGACTCCTTGCCAGATTTTTGCTCAGGCCCATTGTGTCTCAAGTTGAGATTCATTTTTTTTCCTCCCTTCTCTACTGTTTTAACTCCATCTTCACCTGCCTCAGCAAAACATCCTGAATCATTTAGAAGTTTTTCAAGTTTCTCCTGTTAGGTTGTGAGCCAAGTCCTCTGAAAGGTCTTATTTGACACTGATGTTGATTTCCTTACAGTCATACTCAGAATTAAATTCAGGATTCTTGATATCACATCAGGCACCTGCCTACATTAGAGTACTAGTGCAGCCCTTTGTCACCAGGAGGTCTCTAAGGCCCTCTGATCAGGGTTTGTTTGGCGTTTTTCACTCTATACTCAACACTAGATGGAACTCTGTTTCAAGGTTGTGGCTCAGCTTTAAGAGACCAATAATAACAAATTTGTCTTTGTGTAATGTTGTTTTTACTCTTTATTCTTTTTAAGTCTGTATTATCTGTCTGTCATCTTATTTTTATTGAGGTACTTTGTGTCATTCTGCTCCTGAAAGGTTCTACATAAACTTAGTTCCATACTTAATTACCTACTTTTCCTCCCTTTTCACAGTTCTTACTGATGTTACAAACCACTCCCTGGACAAGAACTTCAACCAGGATGTGGGCCCAGTTTCGTCCCAAGAGGTTGATTCCCTGAACAACCTCACTGAATCCTCAGTTAACGATTGCAGCTTTGGTTTGGACCAGAACCTCAACCTGACCCTCAGCAGCAAACTCAGTGCTGGCCCTCTCCCCCAGCCTCAAGCCCTCCGGCCCCCTTCACTCTCCGTCCTCTCCCCGCTGAACAAACCCGATCCTTCAGAGGTGGACGACGAGGCTCCGGTATCGTCTGATTCCAGCCCGGACTCCAACTTGATCATCAGTCATGACGTTTGCGTGGATCCTGACTTGCTTAATGGCAATATGAACTCAAACACCAAACTGACCTGCGAGACCAACAGCACAATTATCACGTGAGTAAAACATTAGAAAGCAGACGTACACAGAGGCCAGTCCTCCTCTTTAGTCATCAGTCAGTGGCTGAACTAATATGACTCACAGATTTTCAAGCCGAACAAACGCTGCTCTCTCTTTCATGGCTGTCGGGAACATTAGTGAATGCTCATGATCAAAATGTTCCCATGTTAACTAACTGTGATGGCCAGTTGTGTTGGTTGTTTCTCTCCTGCACATCCATTCACTCCTCAACAGTGTTATTATAGTGTTTAATGTTTTTGTTGTAATTTATTTTAGTTATTTTTATGTTTATCATTTTAGTATACATTAATTAATACTTTAGTTTTCAGGAACATTTGTTTTTAACTTGCTTGCATTACTACAAATATGTTAATTTTGTGTAGTTTTTAGTGTTTATGGCTGGATGAAGTATTCTTAACTATTATATTTTTTGCTGACAGAAAATGTTGTTGAATGAGTGGTAAAAAGAAGTTAAACTGTCAAACGTTGCCATCTTGTGGTGTTTTTCAGTTAGGTTTCTGCTAAAGCAGAATCATGAATTGTGTCTCTAACATTTCCATTGACCAAGTGAAAAAAACACCAGCATAATTGGAATCCTCCTGCTTTTAGTCATATATATAGTGCAGTGATCTACCAATCATAACTCTTGTTGTTAGAGCAGTCGTTGCTGGTTGGCGAATTCTGTATTGTGCAGATGCAATGCAAGTTGACATCAACAGCCCTTTTATTACAATGTGGTCTGTTTATGTTTTTGAACTAAATGAGTAGTTTGATATGGGCAACACAATACCGTAACATTTTATATATAATGGATGACATCTTTTAGGGCAATATTATTATTAAATATTTTGTCCATCTCAAATATTTTCATTATCTCTTTATTATTTATTTATTTTTTATTTATTTA
>JAQQZW010000021.1:19670838-19683656 GCA_029814745.1 Zanclus cornutus | reverse complement strand
TAAGGAGAACTGATTAGATACAGAAAATAAATTTTCTCATATCTTTTTTTCACTCGTTTTTCAGAATTATTGAAATTATACATATATATTATAGATAGATTTCAAATCCACACTCCATTCCAGTTGGTGGCGAGATCGCACCATAAGGTTGTTTGCCAACCGCCATATCAGGAAGAAGAAGGAGAGCAAGAAGAAGTAGAAGAAGAAAGAAAGAAAGAAAGAAAGAAAGAAAGAAAGAAAGAAAGAACCCTGCTTCCGTTGGTGTGGGGTGTGAATATCAGAAGAAGAAGAAGCGAATATGGCGGCAATGGAAATTGTAAACAGCCAGAAAAGTGATGTCGAAGCTATCGTTAACCGCTGGCTAGTGGATTATTATTTGTCCCTGGCGCTAGAGTTGTTTGGAAAAGAGCAATACGCCGACTTCTCTAGCATTAAACGTGTTCTTGAATGTAAGTAAAAAACTTCTGTCCAGTTCCTCAGTTCATGCCCGCCATGGTAATTTAGCGTTGGATAATGTGTCAGACCCACTTTGGTGTTCCCGAATGTTACTGTCCCAAACGTCTTACTGGCAAGTTTTAAATTGTGCTTCAGGCCTGTCACCAACAGTGATATTCTCCAACAGACAGCTAGCTTTTACTTAGTCCAATTCGCGAGATGTGTCTGTTCTTAGGGATCCCACTGCTTTTCCTTGCCCGACTGTGCCTCTGTTTCGCCACTTTTCCCCTGAATGGCTTGTCTGCCTCAAATTGACTGACCCTGAAATTCTACCCTTACCCTGACCAATCCCACTCCTCATGCAAAAACTTCACCAACTGAAACCAATGAAGGCAACCAATTAGAGGAAAATTGGGGTGGAATTTGCGAGGAAAAGCAGTGGGCTCCATACTAGCAAAAGGAGCCTCTCTATAGGACCTTTCGAGAGCTGCACTAAAGACTTATATTTGCATAACCATTTTGGCAGTCCTCATCCTTTATTATCTACTATTGAAAAACCAAAAAATGCCTCATGTTACTGTCTTTTAGTGTGTATTTTGTTTTCTTAGACTTAGTGAGTAGAGGGTGCCCTGAAATTTGTAGGGTTTCCTTGATAAATCTTTTGATATTTCTGAGAGCGAACTGTAATAATGAGTTTTTAAGCATAGTATCTTACAAGGTTTAACTCAAATGTTTTTAAATACTGAAAACTGAAGTAATATCGGTGCCACTCACATAAAGTATGTGCTCATAACACTGTTTGCCTCCTATCACATTTGATTTGAAGTGTCTTTACTGAGTGGTAACGGGTGAATGAATTATTTGGCATGAAGACCACAGTGTATAAAGCTAGGTATGAGTGTGAATTATTATCTACTATCTAAACACATATTTTTAGGGCAAATGTCAAAGTCATTCAATGTCTTGTTACAGGTGTCTTGGTTCGTCCTGTTGAGGCCACTGACGCTATGGAAACAAAAATTCAACTACTGGACTTCCTCTGCCTCGTAAATCAGGGTGAAAGTCCTGGTAAGAGCAATAGTAATGCATTCATCATGGCACGTCTCTGTAGCTATGGTACTGTTGGATGGATACTGTTGATTTAATTTAGCTGCATAGTCTGTGCATGGTAGAAAACATTAAGATAAGCTCAGTGCCAAAATGTTGAAGGAAGTACATAAAATACACTGTTTAAAAATGGGTGACTACTAAGTCGTGCAATTTTCAGTTTCACTGAATATATTAGGGTAATGTCACAGTTGGATACACTTTCAAAACAACATGATAGTTCCTCATAATCTTGGACAATTTTTAGTTTTTTCACACAAAATACAACAAAAAGAAAATATAGCAGATTTGGTGACTAATATGAGATATCAGCTTAGCACAACTAAAACAGCACCGCATTGTTATACAGAGTTTTAAAAAATGCCTCACGTGTATTGATATTATTTGTTGTTGTAACTCAGCTGTTCAATTGAGTTCAAGGCTTTTCCCTTAATCAGTAGTTGACCATGCATCAAATCCTAGCATTGTATGGCAACCCAAACAATACAGTGATTATTGCTTTGTCTTTGCCTACAGACGTGTCATTTGAGTCTGACCAGTCAGTAAGTCCTCTGGAATCAGCCTTAACTTTGCTGAAACATATCAACCAGGAAGTCATTGTTCCACAGCAGGATTTCGAGAATGTATGCACTTCCCTCAAAGAGATGGTTGGTGGTTTTTGTTTTTCTGTTGTTTCATTGTCAATGTCATTTTCATTTGTTGTCATTTGCATTTATGTTCTGCATTGGCTCAACTGTGACATCCAAGAAAATTCGCAGGGTGTCCCGTGTGTTTATGAATTTGTGGTGGCCTGCCACAGTATCAACATTGCCTGCCACATATTGATTTTCAGTTTTTGGAGCTGCGCATAACATGACTTTGTTTTAAAGGGACAGCAATAGATATTGGGCTAAAATATAAATGTAATGTAAACTGTTTTTTTTAAAGGCTGTCTATTCTTTGATGCCATTAACGATCAAAAAAGGAAAGTTCTTTTCTGGTTCACTTGTCATTTATAGCTTTATAAGTCCTATGTTGATCCCTTTCTTTGGAAATTAACTGCCATCAAATAGTCATGCTCAAAATATACAATCAGAGTTATTATGAACAGCTGGTAACATAAACCAATTGACAATATACTATTATTGTTTTTGGTATTAAGGAATTATGTAAATTTTTTGGTTTAGGTACCCTGAAAGTGTTTGAAAAGAAAAGTCCTTAAAATGTACTCTTAAAAGTCTGCAGGAACCCTGGTTTGTCTCCATTCCCCTGGCTTGGATAAGTCAGGGGAATCAAACTTTCAATGTAACGTATGACACAAAAAAATTTTTCAGGAAAAAATGCACTTTTAGGGGTCAACTTTCAGACACACAGTATGTGAAAAAATCAATTTCATATGTGATTTTTTTTTTTATATGGAACAAAAATCTCACATGAAAAATTCTCATATAGATTTTTTAAATTCAAATGTAGGAATGTGTGAGTTTTTGGACAGGTCATGAAATGAAAACATTTCAGCAGATATAGTGTTTTCATGTTATAAAAAAATATTTTAACCTGAAATAATAATAATAATAATCATCATCATCATTTTTCTATTCTTTTCCTTTCTCCTTCGCAAGGATTGTTTATGTCCAAACATGTTTGTTAAAATGTGAATGTTTAATTCTGTCCAAAATTCACATTTTAAAATGTGTCTTTTAACTCCTGAAGTTTTTCTTTACTCAAATGAGGTTTAAATTCTGGATCGTGTCTTTAACTATTGCAAGAATATGACCTTTCTTTGCATCTTACAGCTCCACCAAAATGAAAACCTCATTAACTTTCCATCAAATGGCTTCTGATTTCACATGTCAGTCCCATCGCAGATTCAAGGGCCTTTTCCTTCATATCTAAGTCAGGAATTGACAGGTACAAGGTACAGAGAGAAGCGCTGTAAATAGTGCTTTAAAATTAAGCAAAACTTTGTTCAAAATGTATGAGTCAACCGGCATCAGAAACTGACTCAAGTTTTGTTTTATAAGATGTTTTGTTACGCTTGTGTAAGTAATGGTATGATTGGATAGGTATGTCGTTATCAGTGTGTTTTCCTACCAAAATGTCAGGTTGCTTTTTGCAGCCTGTTCATTTTCTGGAACATTCTCTCTGATACAGCCTGTCAAGAGAAGTGTCAGCTGTCAAAATAGAAACCCTCAATCTACAGTAACATCGAAGCATTGCCTGTAACAATAGTACTAGCGCTGCTCCACTCGTTGACCCCATCTTGGCTGTCAGTTTTAGTTGGGAGAGGCAATAAAAAAAGCACATTGAAGGCACTTTCGCAAAAAAAAAAGAAAGAACCTATCTGGGTTTCACAATGCAAAGTTATAATTTGGCAAAAAGTATGTTTCTGTGTTACATTACAATTGTGTACTGTAAGTTTCTCCCAGGATCTGAAAATTGTCGTATTACTACATTTTACAGCTGCATTTAAAGCTGACACTATTGTGTCTCACAACTCATTTATGATAAAATTAAGAGATTACCACCAAGGTTATCATTGTCACAAAATCACTTCTATTGCACTTGCTTGGGTGATTAACGTAATGTAAGCAGCAATGAAACGTGACAGTGCTCTGCTACAAATTATAACAGGCTATACATACCAGCACACAGTCCGTAGGGGGCAGTATTTACATGCATACTGACCAATCAGATTCAATTGTGTGAATTTTTAGTCGAGGACACCCTAATGAACACCCTAACTTGGTTGTCATTACACAGTATTTACATAAACATACACACATAAAGATGCAGTTTTATTTATTTTCAGGTATTTATTTATTAATTTATTTTTTTGATTGGCCTTCCTTGTGGATGCTCAACCTTTTTGGTAGGTACGCGAGCCCTGGAGCACCCATGTGATCAGCGGGTATTGTGCAGAGAGCAGGTTATGTCTTGCTCAAGAGGACAAAGTTGTGCTTATTGAACTTAAAACCATTCTGTGACAGGACATGCTCCTTCAGCTTGACACCATGTTATGAAGGCAAACATTATGGGGGTTTTAATAAAAAAAAGAAAAAATCCATTTTAACAAGCTGTGCATAAACCGTGTCATCTGCACTGAGCATATGTATGATGTCATCTTTTTTGTGCTCTCTGCAGATATTAATGAATGCAAGACGGGGAGGAACACCTGTGCAAACGACACAGTGTGCTTCAACCTGGAGGGAGGCTATGACTGCCGGTGCCCCCACGGGCACAACTGCACCGGCGACTGTATCCATGACAACAAGGTCAAGCACAGTGGGCAGATCTGGGTGCTGGACACTGATAGGTGCTCGGTGTGCTCCTGTCAGGTAAGAAACATATGGGAGACTGAGACAAAGAGAGGAGAGAAAAGCCAAAGCAGAGGTAGAAGGATGGGATGAGACAGTGAGATAGACAAGTGGAACGATGGATATGAAATAAATGAAATCCAGTGTCGTAGATAGTTGTTACTGCATGTGCATCAGACAGGTCTGATTGAATTTTCTGTTCTCTTTACTCTCTCTCTGCATTATCCAAGTGTCTAAACAAAGAATAAGACAGCTACTGTAAACCAGTTCCTCCCTATGAATAATGCGGTCCTCTGCAGGGAAAATCAGCAACAAATGTCACATTGTTTTGTCTTGTAACTATAATGTTCCCCTTGAACCAATCAGTGAAATTTAGAAAAATGTTGAAGCACAGGGGCGTATTGGCTGGTGCCAAAATACATAGATATCACATGTGACGATGGATGAGGACCAATTTCACGCCATCTTTGAAATAATAGTGTTATGTCATGGTGACATCGACATTTATGACAGCAAAAGTTTGCCCCAAAATTCAAAAAATTTGAATGAAATCATTAAAATTAGTGGATTCGCTTAATGCAGTGAAGTAAATTGAATTGGAGTATTCTCAAGTTAAAATTGCTCATTTTGATGATCAAATTTGCCCCTTTGTTGACCTTTGAAATAGTATTTACAGTCCAATATCGAAAATTTTTTCAGAGACACTGCTTCATTCACTACTTCAGTGAAAAATTTAAATTTAAAATGGTAATCGCTAGTGTAATGTGTAATCGTTGATCGATCGATCGCTGTGAAGGAATCCTGAAATAACTATCACCAATTCTCTGGTCACTGTCAGTTCTGCAGAGCTTTGTAGTGTCTTTCAGCCTATTCTTTTGTTTGTATAGTCCGCAACTGCAAAATAGCTCCGCTGTACGCTACCTGTCCAACACCAAACAGCAGACAGAGTTAACGACTGACAGGTTAATTTAATGGAGTATTTAGCTGCTAAAGAGCAAATGATTCCATCAGAAGTTGGCGGACACCAAAAAAGAGCTTAAGGGAGAGTAAATATTGGACTTACAGTCACCAAGGGGCCACAAACATGACCTTAAATTAATGATACGCTCCATGACTCCAAGATGTGTAACCAGGCAACGGTTCGCTGAAGGATTGCCATATCAACTCTTATAAGATGATAATATGTCAGCATTGTGTTTAGAGCTTATCTCCCTTCCTCCCAAATATCAGTTATAACAGGTTTAAGTTAAAGAGTTAAAAATTAAAGATAGGGCTTGTCGCACACCAAAAACTCAGCTCTGCACTAACTTAAAACTTTGTCTTTTAATTGCAATGAAACAATAAAAAAGTTCAGTCTTCCACTTGCTAATGTGCCTTTGTAATCTACTGATATGATGCATTATTGAACAGACAGAACAGAAAGTGACCCCTGAGGGCCAGTAATTTCGGTAATGCGGTGGTATGCTTGATTTCCACAAGATCAATCCACTTTTGACCAAAATGAAACAGTGCCCCCATCTATACCTCTTCTTTTTTGTGAAACAAATGCATTGGATAACTGTAGACACGGAAAGAGACAAAAAGTGAGTGCAGGTGGAGAAGCTGGCACAATAAACCTTGATGTGACAGTGCTGTTGACACTAGCTGTGCTTCTACCTAATTTTTAAGCAAATTTGAAGCAAACTTTTGAAATGTCAAGAAAGAGAAAAAAGAAATCAAATCTGGCACATTTTCATGAACTGGTTTGTAGCAAATAAACGAGGCTACGCAAAGTGTAGTTTCATTAGTAGGTAGTGATGTAGGATACATTACACATGGCTGTAATTCAACAAAGTAGATGAAGAGAAGGTTGCAAACTGAAACAAAAACAGTTGTTTGCGAACCACCAATAAACCTCAAACAAGAAGGAAAAGAAACAAAACCAGCTGCTTTGGCCATTTAAGAGAGAAAAATGGTGAGAACTTATTCGGAAAAGGTGTTTCCATCCTATGAAGCGCAGTAACTCCTTTTTATAAAAGGCAAAAACCCTCTCAAGCAAAATGCAAAATACGCAGAAAAATTCAATGATGGAAACACGCCTAATGACAGTGATGCCTTTGTGATGAGCTGTTTAATTAAAAATTAAAGTGCATGAGCTGTACGTATTGATTGTTTAAAGTCTACCAGGGTGGCTCAGGCTTTTGATGTAGTTACTTTTTGATTGATGTCTGACACTACAGTGACAAGGCGTCTGGGAACAGTTGATCCAGAAAACTCATTTCATAATCCCAAATGCATTTCTTTACTCCATGATTATCAGGTCATACTTTGCATTTCAGCCTTTCAGTCAACCTAATGCCAAGTGTCTGGCAGTAGTGGAAGGTGATTATAGTGGATTAGTGTCGGTAGTGAATGATCAAGCCGCAAATTATTCATTTGATTACAAAGGACCATGGCAGAAATGGCTCCCTAATTAAATGAGTCATATTAATTGATTTGAGAGATTGAGGAGCTGTCGGTCAAAATTAGTTGTATTGAGCGGTTGAGGGAGCAAAGGAGTAAACATGTTATTGTTTTAGAGGTGGGCGGACACAGCTGGATATTAGATGGAGAGCTGTTGGGGTAAACCAAGGTCAAACATCACAGAGAGGACAAAGACTGGTGTGTGTCCAGACTAAGGTCATGCAATATGCAAATAGCTGATTGTTTCAATCTGCTTGGAGCACCAGATGGGTGGTACGCACCGCATCAGTGAGTCTGTCAGCAGAGTCACTAATTTCTAAAACATTTCAAAATTAAAGTACTTTGTTTTTTTAATTGGCAGGGAGAAAATAATTTACAAAAACTCTAGGCATGGCTGCAGTTACTGGGCATTAAAGCGGTTCAGAATCCTGGAAAAGGCGACGATAAAGAAAAACTACCCACAACAGAAATTAATATTTGGTCAGTGAAGAGCCTGCAAGTTTTAATGTCAGTTTTTAGTTATCATGCATTTTGTAAATTTATGTTTCCATAAATGCTCATTTTAAAATATATATTGCACTGTTTTACATTTGTGTTTAGAGCTGGCTTCAAGAAAGTCTAACTGGTACTAAAAATCTGTCTTTAACAGGTGGTCTGACTAAAATAGGCATCTAAATTTGTATAAGACTACAAATATAAAGTTATCATAAACGATAAAATTGTGAAACAGATAAAGTATGTCATCAGATGGAGTTAAATAAAAATGAGATCATTATTATTAAAATATGAATTATAAGAATGGAGGAACCTTGGTTAACAGTAACATCCCTGGTTCTTTTCATTTGGAAAAGATTTTGCCTGAAAAAAACTATTGAAACTATTAATCAATTTTTAAAAGTAGTGGTCGATTGATTTTCTGTCAGTCGACTTATTGTTCCCATGTTTGTGCCCCGCAATGTGTCTGGCATAAACAGTACTACATGTTTTTTTTTCTCTGCTTAATTACACATTACAATGGCAGATGTGAGTCGGAGAGAAGCGTGTGACTAAGTAATGAGTGAAATTCAGAACCACAGCAGCTCCCGTACGACTTAAATCACTGAGACAATAAGACAAGTAGCACTTTTTCAAAAACCACAGTGAAGAATAAGGGACCACTGTGCATCAGTATTCATAAAAAATACTTCAAGCTGGTGTGTCTTGTCTACATTAGGGGAGCTGAGACTGAATCCTACCAGAAAATACAGCTTCAAAACAGCTGCTAGGGATAGGCTATGCACCCCTTATTACAATATTTATTATCAACATGCATGTTTAACGATCCTATCAAGCAAATGGCCTTGTCTATGCATGAATGTATATGTGTGCTCATGCCTGTGTTGAATTTTTAATTGCGCTCCTGTGATTAATGTGTTTGTGCTCTCTCGCTCAGGCCGGCCAGGTGATGTGCCGCAGGATGGTGTGCGACTGCGACAACCCCAACGCCGACCTGTTCTGCTGCCCCGAGTGCGACCCTCGACTGAGCAGCCAGTGTCTGCACCAGAACGGCCTGCTCACCTACGGCAGCGGGGACACATGGGTTGAGAACTGCCAGCAGTGCCAATGCCTGGTGAGTGGGGACAGATACACGAACCCTCACACATTCACAAATCATCGCATGAGTTTAGTCGATGCTTTTATTCCGTAACATTTACTGCAAGAGCGAAAACATATGCGTTCATTCCTGTGCCGCGGTGCCCACACAAGAAACGTAACAAATACTCAGGTCTCCATGGAAATGCTCATGAATGAGAGATGTGCTCTGCAAAAAAAGTCAAGGATAGAAGTTCTGTGGCAAAAGAGAGAGGGAGTGATTAAGAGGTGAATAGGACGGTTGCAGAGAGGAGAAAATGAAAATTGCTTTTCGTCTTGTAGCAAAAGAAAGGGAGTGAGTGATTAGTGAGATTTTAAAGAATTCAAAGGACCCTCTGCGCTGTTGTCTGCTGTGATGAGGTTTTACATTTTATTGAAAGGGTACGTCCAAGGTTAAGAGAACAGGAGAATGTGAGTGTTTGCCTCGAGTGGAAGAGTGTAACACTGTTTATCATCTGTTTGTTCTGAGAGTCTATGCTTGTGTTGATTGATGAGTATTTGCAGAATGTGTGTTTTTATGGTGTCTAGTGTCCTCTGCATGCAATCCTATTTCTCTTACAAAACAAAATAACAATGCCTTCACCACATGAATCTTTCGAAGTGGGACGTGTGCATTATTTTCTGTGCGTGTCGACCTTTTCCAAGGTTTGCACAGTGCTGCCGCTCAAACAACAGGGAAGCATTTAAAGTGTTTCCCAATAAACCTGACAAAAACAATAACCCACGACGCCCCTTTCACCATGTACCCATATGCATATTAAATGCAAATGTTCATGCTTTACATTCTACCCCATCGCCTTGTCTCACCCACACTCAGCTGTGCCACACACCCACACCAGTGTCACTCCTTCTGTTCAGTGGCTCACAAATCATCTTTACTGTGGATCTCAGAAGAGCAACAACTCCTTTTTCTTCTTTCCTCCCTCTTTTTGTTGCTCTTAAAGATCGGCCGTACTTGTAGCTAATGTAAGTTGGCTCCAGTCTGACAGATTTATGGTGTGAGTAGCAACAAAAATGCCATTTCCTCCCTCCCATCTCCGCTACTGTAATGCTGTTCTGATGCCCGGACCTGAGGGCTGCTTTCTTGGTTTCTTACAGCGAGCCATTATAGAAGAGCTTGAAAATCACCGCTCAGCTGGAAGCACAGTTGGCTGAAAATGGGCTCGCTCGGCTTCACTCTCACTGAGGCTTTGCACACTGTCGGCACTTATATATGTTGACACAATCAGACACAAACACATTTGAGAACGCAGGCACGTTGGTCGCAGCACCACACCACACATACAGAACACAAACATGAGTATGTACAGAGTATAAACATTGAAACACACATGTACTCGTGTTTGAGGATGTAGACACACCTGTCTCCACATTGCACATGCTTTCATACGTCCACGCATGCACACAGACACAAAACACAATTAAAGATGCACAGAGACATACACGGAAAGCAAAGGACCACCAGCCGCACAGTATAAAGAGCAGCACTTGAAAGGGTGAGGGAGAAGGCTGCTGTGCGATCCCGTACAGGGGCTCCAGTAGCGTGACAGGGACGTGAAATGAACCTTGAATGCTGCTACACTTAGCAGAGCCATGGCTGTCCGGACTCAGCAGGAGCCTTAAAATACACAGTGACAGCAGGCAGATGGGCAAAACATTCTCCCAAGACCAAGATGTGAATCCTTCTCTTGCTACTGTTTGAAAACAGGAATGTGGCAATTGCAGAATGTGTACACATGGGCCACTTGCTTGATTGCTATCGTGTTAAAATCGCTTAAAGATCAAAGAAGCACGGTTTCTTTAGCCAAAGGTTGCTCTTTAGGTTTAGGCGCTTAAATGAAAAGAGCATTATTGAATGAATGATTTCCTAGGCAAAGATAAATGTCACTGGTTTTTAATCTCCTGGAGGCATTTTGTAACACTCAAATGTTAACATCTGTCAATGTAAAAACTAAGAGATTAAATTACAGGGAGATATCATGAATGCTGAATGCAAAGCCAGATTTGAATAATCACCTTCTGAAACTGAAAAATGAAAAGACTGGCTTAAGTTTTAGGATGATAAAGTTTCAACACCACGCCGCTCTGTGTGAAAGGCAAATAAAAGCTGATTGTTTGGCAAATCTCTTTCTCCTTTGTGATCATAGGCCACATCTGCATAAACAGACAGAGATGACAGCGTCCCTTATCGCAGCGTGGGACAGATACCTGAGGCAACATTCAATCCCTCCCTCTGGCTATGAGAAAGTGCCACTGTTGGGTGGGGGTGGGGGGTTGGGGATATCCCACTTCAAATGTTTACACAGTACGTGGACACAGGGAGTAGGCGAGTGGGTATTAGCACTGCGTGAGCCTTTGCTTTATAGCCAGCGTAATTTACTATACATTTCTAAAATGCTGAGCCAGACGATTTTCCGTGATATTAAATATCCCCAATGGGACACTTGCATCGAGCCTCTTGTAACTTTATGCGTGTCTATGCCTTTTGTGTCTCCTTGTGCATTTAAACACATACAGTTTGTGCTCATATTTCATTTTCTGAGTAGGTGTGAAGCACAAATGCTTACGGGTGACATTATGAGCAGAAGTGGGTTGGAGCAGAATGATATAGCATACAGTAGGTAGGACCTGTGATGTTTGGCCAAAATATATACCACCTGTTTTCCCCAGGCGCCTTGGAAAATGGCAGCAGGAGGAATCCAATAATACTCTCTGTGCTTAAATTTTGCTTTGAGATTAATATGGGAACAACAATTAGAGAAGGGGACTAGCTTAAGTCAATTAAAAAGCTGGAGCATTTACCTCAACAGTCTGGAAAAAAAATGCTGACTGTGTTGGAAGATTGCTTTGCTCATCTATATTTTCTAGGTACCTTAACAACTTTTCTCTTCATCAATTGGAGCCGCTCCCTCTAGCATGCAAATATACAGCATCAGGAGAAATATGTGTATTAGCATGAATAACTTGTTTAGGCCTGGAAAATGCAATAGTGCATTTGCAGAGATTATTTAACTTTCTCTGCTTTTCTCCCTTTTTCTATCCATCTCAAATCGTCTCTCTCCGCCTCCACAGCAGGGGCAGGTGGATTGCTGGCCTCTGCCGTGCCCGCCTGTGGACTGCGAGTTTACCGTGGTGCCTGAGGGCGAGTGCTGTCCCCGCTGTGTCACCGACCCCTGCCAGGCCGACACCATCCGCAACGACATCACCAAGACGTGCACGGACGAGCACAACATTTCACGCTTCAGTGGCTCCTCCTGGATTAAACATGGCACAGAGTGCACCCTATGCCAGTGCAAGGTAAGGTGTCGGGCCCCACCTGCAGCCCCAAAACAGCATATTACAATGCGCCCAGTTCAGCGGCAGACAAGACACCAAAGAAAAATGGTTTGGAAATTGAGAATTCTTTGTGCTTCTTCGGAAAGAAAATGAGTACTCTACACTGTGGTCCAGACGTAGTATTGTGGAGGCAATTTGTGCATCTTTAACACCTCATGTCTATATTTATCACACATGATGGTAAATATGTCTGGAGTATTTGATGCAGCTATTTGTGTGCTGATTCTGATCTGCACAAAAGCATTTAACACATGGAAAAGACAGGTTTCACCAAATTTTTAAAAGGAGTAACACATACCAGATTTACACCAACATAGAACTTTGTCTCCTCCCATTAATGTAGCTAATTTTGAACATTTTGGAGCATTTCACCAAAAATAAATTGGTTTGGAACCTGAAAAGGTGGCTCTGAACTAGAACCAAAAAATAATAGGTTTTCCTTGAGAACCATAGTGGTTCATATTCTGCACGTTGGAAAAAGAGGAGAAACCAACATTGTAGAAGCCAAGTCAGAACTTGCTTGTTTTATGGATAAAAACAAGCATTTGTAATAACAGAAAAAGAGCTTGC
>JAQQZW010000021.1:18732573-18746589 GCA_029814745.1 Zanclus cornutus | reverse complement strand
TAAACATAGTATAAATGTGCACTATTAAAACCCATGCATACATCTATTCTTAGTTAAATAGATAAAATAAAAAACTAAAATAAAGGGAGGTGTGAAGTATATTTTGTGCAAGACAGTAGATGTTTATATATCTGTTTATTTTCCTGAATTTCATTATTTTCTGCCATAGTAGTTGTTCATCCTCCTGGGTTCTTTAAAAGATGTCCGAATAAAACATTGATGAAATCATGAAGGCAAAACAACAACACAACAACAACAACGACACAAATAAACAAAAAAGGACATCAAACTATTAACAATATCAATAAATGGTTCAAATCATCCTATGCAATATAGTCAAAATACAGTTGAGCAAACAAACATAAACAGATGACAACTAACAACTGCGATAATGCAAATACATTTAGTTCACAACCATCCATGAAATTCTCCTCCACAGAAACTCTGCAAATAACTGTTTCAAACGTAAGTCTGCCATATCAAGTGTGTTACAGTTTTTCAAATAACTTCTTGTTGAGTAATATATAAGTGAAGTTATAATCCTGTACTCTTTCCACCTCTGTGTATTTTAAAGTAGGGCTGGGAAATACAAGAAAAAATATCACAATTTAAAATATATATATATATATTATATATATAAAATCAGAAAGCATGACAAAAGAAACCAATATTTCATATTGCAATATTTAAAAGATACCTCGGTTATCTCATAACACGGAGACGATAAATAAACATCCAAGCTTTTCTCCATGTGCTGTTCAATCTGGACCTTTTCTCGCCTAATTTCAGTCTCATCTGTTGTTTGTTTTTCAGAGATTTTCCAGGATGTGGCAACATAGTCACCTTCGCTCAGTTTATATTCATCACATTAGAAGGTTTCATCTTTGAAACAAACTTTGGGAGGAAGAAAACAGCAATCCCTATCAGGTAAAAAGAAATAATTGATGGGGTTTGAAGTTACTGGAAAGATGTCAAACAGAAGCTTTAACAAACTCAACATGCGTTTTTTGTTTTTTTTTGTCCAGAAACTATGTGATCATGGTGACCATGTTCTTCACTGTCAGCGTGATCAACAACTACGCTCTCAACTTCAACATTGCCATGCCGTTACACATGATCTTTAGATCAGTAAGAACTGTTAATTGTCTGCTTTCCCACTCATCACACCAGCTCCACCTCAGTCTGACCTCAATGTTTGACCTGCTGCCTTGTGTCTCTGCAGGGATCACTAATCGCTAACATGATCCTGGGAATAATTATCCTGAAGAAAAGGTAGACCTGCTTCCTTTGACAACAAAAATACCTTAGACCTTGTCTAGATTAAGTCATGTCTGTGAGTTATGTCAGCAGTACATCACTATGCAGTTTGATTGCAGTTACTTGTGTTTCCCCTTCTTACCATGCAGGTATTCAGCAAGTAAATATCTGTCAATAGCTTTAGTTTCAGCTGGTATCTTCATCTGTACCATCATGTCTGCCAAACAAGTGGTGAGTCCTCTGCAGAACACGGTGCATTATAATGCAATCTAACAATGCTTGTTTTTATGTAATCAATACGTGACTGTTTGTCTATGCAGCAAGTCCTTCAATCAAAGACAGTTTTCACTCTCAAAATATGGAGTCTTTACCTGTGATATTTTTTTATTATTTTCTCATTTTGTTTCTGCAGAATGTGGCCAATGAGGGATCAGAAGAGCAAGGCTTCTATGCCTTCATGCGCTGGCTTATAGGTGAGTTTTGGGGGCCACACTCTTTAAACTGACATTTCAATTGGAGCGGGACTGCAACTAATGATTATTTTCATATTTGATTTAGCATGTTTTATTTTTCTGATTAATCTTGAGGTGTTTAGTCTATAAAATTTCAGAAACACTGTGAATATTTCCATTATAATGTTTTTTGTCTTTTGTTTTTCAACCAACAGTCCAAAACCCCAAGATGTTCAATTAATAATGACATTAAAAGGACAAAAGCAGCTACTTTAAAGAGAATGTTGTTCAGAAGAACATTTTGAGGCTGGGCACATCTGTAATTAACATCCATCCTGAGTGATCCAGGCACAATTGGAAAGCTCTAAATACAGGTGTGAATGCATCCAATTAGTCTTGAATGCATCTCTATATCCGATCGCTCAACAACATTTCGGAGGTGGTCTAGGATGCATAATTGTATGGCCACATTCTTTTATCAGTGTGTAAGAGTAACACTCTCAACTGACATCTTCTGTATGTACACACAAAACATGCTGTCTGATGTTTGTGAGCGAATTGTATGTTTCAGCTGACTTCACTAGTATTCCCAGACTTCCTTTAGAATTACGCGTTTTTTAAGAGGTTTTGAAGAGTGAAGAGAAACTTAGGAAACTTTGTGAAATGGTTATGGTGAAGTTTTAATCATCAATGTCTTCTTATAAGCTCAGAATTAAGTTCAATACATTAAGCTGTCTCAGTCCTTGTAAATAACATCTGTTTGTCACTGTACCGGCCTGTCAGCTGAGTTACACATTGCTGTAAGGAGAGAGGTCTGGCTTTCGGAGACTTCTCAGTGCGTCTTACCTGCCAACATTTAGCAGCTGTTTGAACACACTGTTTCAGCTGATTTCACCATTTAAACTAAATTTTTTAAAGAGGACAACATTTTATTGATGGTGAACATGTCAAATTTTACCAATACAGTAAAGAGTTACCAATGTAGGCTACTTCTTTGTCATCCCCAGTCCCCCTTAAAAAATCACGCAATTTTGTGAGTTGCTGTTTCAGTTGTTGTTTTCTACACTATGTAAAATGTTGTCTTTGACAGTTTTTTAGTTTTTTGGGCCTTTTTGTAAATTCAGCAATTGTTACACATTTAAGTTACTTCATTTTGAAAACCATTCTGGTGGTAACAACCAACAATGCATTTGGTCTTTGCAAAGAGAAAGATGTAGGTGTTTATTTACATGTAGACTGGGGATGATGAGATCTGATCATAAGTAGTTGCTCAAAACACTTGTGGGAACGAATTGTAACGCCTGGTGCGAAGTGACGTATTTGGAGTTGGATCACACAGCATGAATGTTAATACCAGGTGTGCACAGTGCACAGTTGACTAAGTGATTAACTTATCAACTAATTGTATTAGCTCTATTTGGAAGCACCTTTTTCTATGACAGGTTTGTTGTTGATGTTGTTGTTGATATTATGGTCCATTCAGGTATTGCCATGTTGACCTTTGCTCTGCTGATGTCTGCGAGGATGGGCATTTTCCAGGAGATGTTGTACAAGCAGTATGGAAAACACTCCAAGGAGGCTCTCTTCTATAATGTGAGTTTTCATTGTGCTCCAACATGCAGGACACGCCAAAAGGATTGAAATAGCTTCAGGGAAATAAAAGCCTTTTTTGAGTTAAGTAAGTTGGACTCTCTTCTCTCTTTGCAGCACTGCCTACCTCTGCCGGGCTTCCTGCTTTTCTCCACAGACATCTACAACCACTGCGTGTACTTCAGTAAAAGCAGTGAGTTCATTCAGGAGATGCTGTAAATGGAAAGTTTGTGCTTCCTTTTATCTTTTTAATCACAGATGTAGATAAATATCCTCTGTTTTTCAGCTCCTGTAGTTATTCCTGAAGTTGGACTGACTGTGCCGATAATGTGGATCTACCTGTTAATCAACATCACCACACAGTATCCTGTCAAAAAAAAAGTTGAACTCACCGGCCTGTCTATTTTATCTACTGAAACAGTTATTATCTATAATACAATGGTTCCCGACAAAATAGGAAAAATAATTCTGCCACAGAAATGTACTTTTTGTCAGGTTACGCTAATCTGTGCTTTCTTTCTTGTGAAATACAGTGTAGTTCTGCTTCTTCAGGCATCTAAAATCCCATTTGGTTGAACTGTTCTCAACTAACATAAAAAACATTTCCAACCTGTGGCGAGAAGTCGCGATTACAACACGCTGCTTCAATTTAAGCAGTTACATTTACGGTTGGCTGTCAAACTACTTTTTGTCTGAAAATCAAAAAACATCACACAACAGTAAGACCTGGTAACAAGACAAATATTGGAAATAACTGGTTTTTATTAGATATAAAATGACTAATTGTTTATTTGTTTATCATGTGGATTACACAACATTTTAGTTATTTATTGACTCTATTGCATCTCTTCATAAGCTCTCTGATTCAAGAGTGAATCCGTTCTGCAAACACACACAAATCATCATAACAATGGGAAGAAATTGCAAAGATGCTACTAACAAACAAAACATAGCTACTGATATCACTATCTGTCTAGGAATGAAAGTTTTTGCAGGTTTCCTTCTATATTCTCACTTTCTTGTTTTAGACCTTAACTAATGTTTCAGATATGTGTGCATCCGTGGTGTTTTCATCCTGACCACAGAGTGCGCCTCACTGACGGTCACTCTGGTGGTGACACTGAGAAAGTTCCTCAGCCTCATCTTCTCCATCCTTTACTTCCAAAATCCCTTCACTACCTGGCACTGGGTGGGCACGGCCCTGGTTTTCCTGGGAACTCTGCTGTACACTGAGGTGTGGAGTAGCATTCAGGCGGCTCTGCGTGGACCTGAAGTTAAGGAGAAGAAGGCGGAGTGAAGAAGAAGAAGAGGAAGGGGCTGCTGGTCAAGTAGAAAAACTGCCACTGTGCTGGACTTTTTAGTCAACTATCCTACAGAGATTTTATACAGTTAACTCATTTTGTTTTCATACTTGATCGCACATCATAGGTCATAGTACATCATAGGTCAAAGCACCCCTCTGATGCATACACACAAAAGTAAAAAGAACAAAGCTGCTGATATTCTACATTTTTTAATGATGAATCTCAGAAAAAATAACAACAGTCGACAATGGGTTAGTCGCAGGCGGCAATTTCCAGGGCTAAAAACTGAAGCAAACACTAAAGCGCAGTTGCTTTTATATTCCTCCTGAGGCTGGCTCCGGAAGGAAGTCAAACCCAATAGAGCCGCATATTTAAACATGTTTGTACAGCTTGGTACTAAAAAAAAATGTTTTGGTTTTTATAGCTAATTTCCCTGTGAGTGTCAACTGTACAGGGGTGAATTTAATACAACCCAATTGTTTATATTATATTAAGGTTTAACGGTATGCATAATTGAAGGCATTGCTGCTTTAGGTGAAGCGTCCTCTAGCTGTCTGGTAGGCGTCACACAGTCATTGGTACGAATGCTTGTCCTCCCCAGCTCCAACCTCTTGTCCAAATATGGTCACTTCTGGCTCCAGAAAAACAATATATGGCAACGGCTGTAATGCTCAAATGCTCAAACTCAAGACTTCAAAACGGCAGTCCACAAACCAATGG
The DNA here is from genome assembly GCA_029814745.1 of Zanclus cornutus. NCBI lineage: Eukaryota > Metazoa > Chordata > Actinopteri > Acanthuriformes > Zanclidae > Zanclus > Zanclus cornutus. The sequence goes on along the minus strand of JAQQZW010000021.1, from coordinate 18,741,266 downwards.
GGGACGTTACAGTGGCTCTTTCCACTATATATTATACAATCTGTGGTTAGTTCATGTCCAACCCTGTCTGTGTCTTTAGGCTTAAAGGCTGTTTACTCCTGCTAAATCTTAAAAACAAAAAGCATTTATTAACAATGGATAACATGACTACTAAAATGTGAATTGTGCTTGCAGTGATGAACCCGCAAATATTATCACCTGCATCTTCTCTTAACTCCTCAGAGCTTTATAGCATCTTTTAGATCCTTGTGTAACCAACAACTTTACTGTTTTGGTTCACTCTCAGCGTTCTCATAGCATTGATTAGGCTGCTGTTTTCAGCAAGAAATGCTCTGAAAACCAACTGTTCACTGCCTGCTCAGCACCAGAAAGTAAACACTAACTGTTAGCAACTAGCTGGTAGACATAATGGAGCATTTCGTAGCTAAAGAGAGAGTTGGTTGAGACCGAAAACAGAGCTAAAAGAGAGTGAACATGTGACCTAAATTCATCAGGTGTAATCATGTACAAAAGCAACGGTTTGTTCAGCTTATCAGCTTGAAAGGGGATGATATATCTAAAGCTCCAATGGTTATTGAGCAATTAGTCAATTATTATAAAATTCATCTGCAATTCTTTTAATAGTCAATGAATAGTTTGTCATTATTTTCAGCAAAAATATCAAAACCTGTCCCAAGCTAATGATTTCAGGTCCTAAAATTTAAGAATTTGCTTCTTGTTTTGGTCTTACAGTAAACTGAATAAATTTTGTGCTTTGGACTGTTGGCCGGACAAAACAACATTCAATGATTTGCTCTAATAATTGTGCTGGCCTTGTTTCACAGTTTCCAGAGTTTTCATAAACCAAACACGAAATTGAAAAATTAGTTCTTAATCTGTAATAAAAAATCATTAAATGCAGTCTTAGATATGTCAATTGTGTTTACAGTTTGTATCTGCTGCCCCCAGGTGGCCAAAAAAATCAGTTATTGCAAGCTTAAAAACGGGTCACAAATATTTTTGAAAGGGTCAAGCATTTTATCAAAAAGCTGGACTCTAGTTTATAGCAAACATGACTCAAACAGGAGTGAAGCAGGACGAGTTTAGGATTGACTCCAAATAAACTGCAGTGCCCCTGTTCACCTTTGTTCACTTTTCGACAACAGTGGATCTCTGTATCACAGAGGAATAAGATATACTAGGGTTTGTTTACTTGTTAGCCGATCAATACATTGTTGTTTTTTTATTTTATTTTGAATGGGATTTGTTGATTATAAAAAATATAGAATATCACCAGCCCTATTCTTCACCATCAGTACCTCATTAGCATTTACAGATGCAAAATTATAGCGCAACCTCCTTTTGTCTGTACTTACAATATTTATTTTAAAACCATGACAGTTAATTTACTGCATATTAACTCTGATGTTCATTAGTAGGATTTCAGTGAGCACAATAATGTGTTGCTGAATAAACAACAAACATTATTACATTATTTGGATACAGACAGAGGGGTGAGTTATAGAGATCATGTAGTAGCTGTATCACTATTTTTTCTTGTTTCCAATGGTTTCAGGTGTATAAGACCAGTATTTGTCAACAGGAAGCATTACATTGTAAAGTACAATAAATCTTTACGTTCCCTGCCCACTGAAATTAAACACAGACTGGAAACATGCGGATTATCTCCATTTTCATGCTTGAAAAGTAGAACTGATGCCTTGTTAGTTTTGTACATTTTTTCAGGCTGGGACACAATGTTCCCTCATGTTTTATTGACTTGAAGGCCAGTCGACCAATCCAGAGAAGCGTTGTTCAGCTCCATCCAATAGCAGCTGCTGTTAGTCGCACACTGGAGTGGGAAGGGCAGATTGTTGCAGCTGTTAGGAGCTTATTTCATTGAGCACTGATCCACGTTGTGGATTGTAGAGTTCTTTAGCAAATACACAATCCTGATAATAGTGTGCAGCTGCAGGTGTGGATGGGGGGAAACAGCCCGAGTCACTTCGCTCATGAGGATGGTGAAGGCGGAGGAGTAACTTTTGTGAAGGGCATTCGGGTGAGTGAAGCTCAGTGAGACTTTGTATGAATTTTAGTGGGAGAATTATGCAAACAGAAGTTCAAGCGTACACAGTTTCTGCAGTGATGTCTCGGTAGCGATGCCGTCGCTGCAGAGTGCATAAGAGTTATTTTACATGCTATCCTGCAAGATGGTTGACTAAATCCCCTAATGCATTCATGTGTGAAGTATTGATCTCGCCCTCTCTGTTGTCACTCTTCGCAAAGTCAGTGGCTGCTCTGCTGTGAGTGTTGGGGTTAAATATAGACAGAAAACGGTAGGTTGTCACATGGGCAAGAGGAAAAAACAAATTCCTTTCGAGCGGAAATAAAGATAAATAAAAATATTTCGTGAATATAACTGAAGGGAAGTTTTCTCTATTCGTAACAAGACAAAAACGAAAAATGTGGCCTACTTAAAGGAGCTTTAAGTCTGTAAAATAGCTTTTAATAGCTTAGTAAGTACATTCACTCAGTTGCTGAGCATAAGTACATTTTTAAGGTACTTCTTCTTTACTTGACTACTTCCATTTCTTGATACAATATACTTGTATTTCACTACAGTTCAGAAGGAAACATTTTGACATCTATATTTAATAGCTATTTTACCAACATTTTGCATTCAATAATATATAGCAATGCTACTTTTACCAAGAAAAGAATGTTAATACTTTGGCCACTTGATTTATTTTTAGAGGATCAGGAAGACTGGATGATGTAATAAAACTTAAGGAGGATTTCACTAACTTCCAGAACTTGAAAGGGTCATCCAGGTTTTCATTTATCATGGTCAGATAGTAGTTACATTTTGAATTTTATGTTAATTTTGTAAATATATTTTTTAAAATTCTGCATAGAGTTTAGTCCAAAGGGTTATTAGTTTTCTATGCTTTGGCCAAAGCAACATCTCTGTGTCTAATTAAGGAGGAAATTCAGTCCTTAAACCAGGAATTTCTTTACCACTTATTCTATATTATTTAAAATAATCCCACACAAGATCAACATCAGCCATCAGTAAAACAAAACCTATCCACCCTATTAAATAATATGTAAAAAAAAAAGCTTGTTCATTAAAATGTTTAACATGCCTTTTACAGATAAAACGTGGTTTGATCTTAGGAATCTTAGAGTTTCTCACACAGACAACTGTCCACTGACATGGTTACAAAAAACTCTAACCACAGAGAATCTGTGGTGTGCATTTTTTTGGTTTTCCTGGGTTGGCACATTAATTAACTGTGCCAGACAAGGAAAATCATAAATGCCCCTTAATGGATCTGAGGATGATAGTAACCAGTCTGAGTTCAGGACTCCAAATAAAATCAACCGATTCAGTCCAGTTTTGAAGAAGGTCAGTGAGTGAAGTGGTTGCTTCACTTGAAGCTGAAGGAGGTTGGTAACAGTAAAATAATATCTGAAACCATGTGGGAGGGATTATTTAACTGTAGAGAGTTCAACACAGTTTGGTTTGCTGATGGATCAAATACAAGAGCAGTTTCATTTATATATGAAATAAATTGCAATCCCTCCTCCTTTTTTGGTGTGGTTGGTTCTTAAGATGTTATATCTCTACATATTATTCATGATATTTGTGACAGATTTTTGCAGCCATGTCTTGGAGAGGAGCGATAACCATGATAACAGAGTCAGTTGAGTTAGCTCATATTCATATTAAGTTTATTTTCTGTTTCAGATTGCAGACAATTAGACGGAAAGCCTGCTCTACTGTTCTAATGTTAAACTCAATGTGCGTTTGAATCTGCAACAACTCTGGGCCTGGGTTGTTTGATATGACCTGATAGTAAGACCAAAAGGAAGACAAACAAGTTTGTTTTTGCGGGACCATCAGCCGAGCCACTGCCTTAGGTGTGCTCTGCACAGGGGTACAGCGTCCCATTTCCTCTTGCCCATGGGCAGCACAAACCTTGTGGTGAACCCATCGGAGAAAAAGACAAGCAAGAAGACAGGCCATTCACGAGCAGGTGGGTAGTCATGACAGGTTCTCTGGTCAGGTCAGGTCACAGTGTGCAGAGTAAAAACACAGATGCATTTAGCTTTTCCACAGCGTTAAGATACATGGCAATCACAGGGATCTGCAGCGCCAGGTAGCCGAACAGGTAGAGCAGCAGCCCAACAGAATTAACGTAAGGACTTGAGAGGTATGGGGGACATAGGAAGTTGCCAAAATCAGAGAGTAGATATTAGACATAAAACTGTAAAGACAATAGACTGCACCGCAGCCCTACACATACGCCAGCATCTCTACTGCATTGGTCTAAACGTGACATTTATGTTTATTACATTTATGTTATATATATGTGTTTAGCCAGAAATAAATTTGGTATCTAGTTATCTTATACCTTAAAATGAGTAATTTAATCATGTATATTACATTTAAATTGGATAGAAGAATGCAGACACTATGTCTGCATTGATTGTTGGCAACTTGTTGCGTTGATTGATCTCATATGGTTTTTGTTTAGTAGTGCTGTATGGATGTACAACATGGCAGCTTTGTGAACATCTGTCTGATGGCCTTTGGTATTATCATGACCTGAAAATCAATGGGAAATGTTGAAATATTATCTGTAATAAGCCATAGACAAAACAATGCAGGTGAATGATTTGCTTCCTTTTTTTGGTTCAGTGTGCTTGGACACATCATCGTGGACTTACAGAAGAAAGCATACAACCAACAGTAAAGTCTAGGTTGTTTTTATATACAGTAGTCACATGCAAGAATATTGTGTAAAAAAAAAAAAAAGAACTCCTTTTGCATACGTCAGTGTACTAAATTGCCTCATCTTCTTGGGTCTTTAGGTTGTGTTTGAAAAACAGACAATCAGCTGAAGAAAACTTAGTTTCTTGAAAAGCAGGTCCTGGGACCAAATGTTTTGGGTACCTCAGGTAGAAACACTGCTTAAGTATATGAGTGTGTGATGATCTTATGTGGATCTGCATAGAGACAACTGCAAAAAGTGAGAAGAATATCCCCCGTTGGAGAGACCATTGCTGCAAACCTATGAAAACACAAGAATTTGTGCAATAAATGGGAGTTGGTTGTTAAAAATCACTGGCATTGCTGTTTTAAAAGCCAACAACATAATGATTGCATGGCTTAACATTTGAAAAAACAAACAAAAAAAGCCCCAAAGGGATAAAGGTTTATCAACCACCTGGGTAGTGTATTACTGTGGCCTGTTTTGCAGCTAAATGCTTTTTACTGCTGTCTGCAAATTGTAAATAAATTGCATCACAAGTTGCAAGTTGCATCACATCTTCTATGTCTTGGCCAAAAACCTGCACTTGAACAGAATGCAGAGACTATAGCCAAAGGCCAACTAGCACATACCTTCTGTGCCTGCACTGGAAAAAAATTTCCAGACCAGCAGGTGGAGGTAGTCTGCAAACTAGGAATGTGGATATACAAACTGGTAAGATAATGCAGCATTTGCTAACCATTTTCACACCACTCTCACCCACTGAGTAGATGTTTTGTGTCTGAAAGTGTGTGATAAATAGTTGCAAATAACAACGTCATTGTCAGCTCTTGGTCTTTTGGTTTTGGGAAGATGAAAGGAAGGGGGCAGGAGAAAAACAAGGAGAAGGCTCACTTGGGTTAAATCATGAATACTACAACAAAAAACTGAAGCATTCAACATGCTGAATCAGCCAAAAGGCTCTGACAAGCGTTCACAAGAGCCAATGGTGTGGGACACACCGCAAAAACTAGGGTGACAGATGCTCACTTATGGCTTGATACTGGCTGACAGCTGACTGTGCTTGGTGCGTCAGGGCCTTAACATACAAACCCAACTGAGAGCAGCACCTATCTATTGACCAAACCAAACACTTTACACGTTTGCACACATATATGCATGCACACACACACCCCAGTGGACCTCAAAAAGGTTGCTGCTCTGACTTTCTCACACCCTGGTGGCAACACAGCATGAAGGCATGAGTTTCAGCAGAGGGACGCTTGGAGACTCACATGCCTTTTTCACCCTTGGCTGATTTTCCACCTAGGATCAAAAAACACACCCATGTTGTCCAAGTTTAGGCAGGATTTTATTTAACTGTCACCTCATCTCAAAATCTTTTGTCATTTTGCAGCATGGCCAAGTGAACTGGCATTTAAATGTCAAGAATAAACCAGCAATAAAACTCACATTCTTTGAGAAAAACAGTAGAAACTTTTCTTACAGTATATAGCAGCTATGATCAACAGCAATTGTAAGAGTTACTAATATTCATTTATAGAATGCAGACTGCTTTACTGGCATATTTTTTTAAAGCTTATTTAAATGCATTTATTGGTTGAAGAATGACTACTCGAAATTCTTTACTTTTCTCTTGTTATTCACCAGTGTAAATCACCAGTATGGCAGCAAAGTGATGCTGAGCCAGATTTCTGGGAGGTCTTAGTGCAAAGTCTAAGAGCCAATATCCATCTTAATACCAACAATTACACTGCACTCCCTCATTTAAACAAACCTCCTGTGCACTGTGCACTGTGCACCAAAATACTCCATAGATAGGTCAAGCCATTTTTAAGGTCATAAAGACCCTACAACGGTTGGACCTCTCCTTAGGAAATATGGTCCTTGGAGTTGCACATCACCAGATCAGTTAGCTAACTTATTTAGCCTCTGCTAAGCTAACTTGGTTTGCTACTGTTCAAGACCTCTTCAGATTGCCCTCTCATCCCTTGTAGATGGCAGAGGAATGATCACATTATTTGGATTAAAGAAACAGTTTGACAATTTGTGTAGGACAGTTTTTTGCTTCCTTGCTGAGAATTAAATGAGAAGATCCACACCAATCATGTCTGTACACTAAATATAATGGCAGCTTACCTTCTCACATCATTTATTTACAAACCCTCACAGATGCAGGTTCAGTGAATGGAATTACCCCCAAAAGAAATACAGAATAATAAAGAAATATATCTAAAAAAGGAAGGCATTTACTGTATATTTTCTGTATAATACAACAAGTGATTAAAACTGTTGCTTTGACGCATAGCTTTCACATTCTTTTCTAGGCTTTACTATCATCATGAGAAAATACAAATGTGGCAAATTCTTTTTCCAGCAAATGAACACTGGTTCCACAAATACTAACAGTGAGGTGTGACTGGTGAGCTTCATGCTCTAATAGGCCTCACCAGATGACCACATTCCACAGCTGCATGGCTCAGGGTCCAAACACACACACACACACACACACACACACACACACTATCACATTCATAATGCCCTTATATCTAGTCAGATGGGAATACCTTCGAAAAGTAACTCAGGGGAGTCAGTGAGTTTCAGCCAAGTCTCAACCACTTTCAAAATTGTGTGTAGTGTTTTCACAACAAGAAGAGGCTACTCAAAGTTCATTTGGGATGAAGGACATATGCTTTTTTTGGACACGTATTAGCCTTCATCCTGGACTTAGTAGATTAAAAGTGATTTTTTCAAATGGGGATAACAAAAAGGAAGATTATTTTTCTGATTTTTTTTACACTTCAGTAGGCTTATATTTTGCATGATGGTGTATTAGAGCAGTGTTTCCCAACCTTTTTGTCTGACATATCCTAACAGCTCCATCAAATTATGTACCTAATCAACTCTACTCATCTTGCTTCTCATATGTTATTAGATTTTGTTCTTAACACTATTTATTACAAAATATTGTTAGAGTTTTAACTATACAAAAAGTTTCGCTCTAGGGATGACAATGTTGTTGGGTAGTCCACCACTTTGGTCCAGACTGAAATATCAACTACTGGATGGATTGACATGAAATTTTGTACAGGCAACATTTTTAACATGGACAAAGTTCCCCTAACTTTTGACAACCCCATGAGCCTAAGCTTTGCAGAGAAAGGGTAAAAAAGCTTGAGCATAATGGCAGCTGGCCATGAGAAGTCACACTTTACAGTGGTGCTAGCATGATATGGAGATAATTTGAAACTGCCACCAATAATCATTTTGAAACAGAACACCATGCCGAAAGCCGACTTCACCTCCACTGTTGTCGTAACCATGAACGAGAAAGGGTGGACGGATGAAGGAATGATGAACTTTTGGCTTCCAAGGTGCTTCTGTAAACGTCCTGATGGTTTTTCAAAACATGCAAAGCTGCACTTGACAGTATGCGAGCTCATATCAAAGCACAAATCAAAGAGAAAATCAAAGCCTGCAACTCCATACCTGCCATCATCCCTGGAGTCTTAACCAAAATGCTCCAGCCACTTGACATCGCTGTGAACCGGAGTTTTGAGGCCATCTTGCATCGCCTGTGGGAGACGTGGATGGTGGATGGGGAGTACAGCTTCACGACAACCAGGAGGATGTGTCATGCAACTTTCCAGGATGTTGTGGGATGGATCTACCAAATATGGACTACAGTCACAACTAAAACCATTCTGTCTGGATTCAGAAAGGCTGGACTGCTGGTAATTGGATCTGATGCTGATGGTGAGTCTGACGACAGCCTAGCAGTGGAGGACACAGCGCTTCATCTTCCTCCCGAGTTGGCGGAATTGTTTAGAAGCCACATCGAGGATCAAGAATCCAACGGATTCAGTGATGCGAACTGAGACTGAGAACTTTTAAAATGTGGCTTGTTAGGATACGTTAAGGAATTTAGCCAGTGTT
>JAQQZW010000021.1:18651407-18663724 GCA_029814745.1 Zanclus cornutus | reverse complement strand
CATAGCGTAAGTAGTAGATGTCACGTGCCCTGGCTCTGACGTCTTGTGTTATCTTAAAAAGCTTCAATCAAACTGGAACTTGTTGAGCATTACCCCTTGTTTCAGGTTGAATGTCAACATCGGTCAGGGCACCTCCTTGTATATGCAGCACAATCATCACAATGTAGTCAGATTTTTGTCCCAGGCAATTATTAACCATGACAGCATAGTTGAACAAGAGGCATGCAAAGTGTGTGCTGATGGTAAATGGCTTATTTTGATGCTGCATTTCAGATGGAAGAACAGATCCAGTCCTGGATGATGTCAGCCAGGCTTTCAGGCTGCTGGGGGTGAGCCTGAGTGAACTGGAAGACTATGTCCACAACTTGGAGCCTGTGGCCTTCACCCATCAAACGCCGCTCTTTCCTGTTAGTAAAAACAATGTCCTGCAGTTTCCCCAGCCAGGAGCCCGAGATGCAGAGGAAAGGAAGGATTACATTCCAGATTACATGCCACCCCTTGTCTCCTTACAAGAAGGTCAGTACAAATAATAACCATTTGTACATCTCTGTGTGTGTGTGGTCAGTTAATGTTTCCAACAGGTTAAGAGTTATAGGTTAAGAGAGTTAAGAGTTATATATATTTTTTGTAGACAACATATTTTTAACCCAGCAGGTAACAAAAATATGTCATCCAAATATACGCTTACTTGCCATTTTTGGGTACAGTTATTTAAAACTAATTAATTGTACCTTGCTGATCACTTTTTGTTTTGTTTTTTCCAATATTTTATCCAATCTATTTTAGATCAGTGAGGGTAAACTAAATATTGGAAACACCTCTCAGCGTAACACCCTGCAATTCAATAGTAACACAAACTGCATCCTCCAGTGTGATCATTAAGTTAAATCGACATCTCTCTAACAATTTCAACAAAAACAGAACATTATAATCTCTCTGAAAGTAGGATGTATATGACTACGGTTGTGATTTTAGCAAGGATTACATTATAAACTTGCTACTGAGTGTATAAATCCATATCAAGGGTCCTCGCCAAAGGTGAGTAAAAATCTGTTTTGTCGAACAAAATGTGAGGACAGTCGCTACTGGCGCTTTGCTGAATTAGGACTTGCCTACTTCAATACAAACTCTCATAATTACAACACCTAAGCTGATTTAGTGGGGTTTGTTTTGCATCAACTCTGTACACTGGGGGTGGCAAGCAAGGTATGACTGTCAGTAATTTTATTGTGATTTTTTTGGCTGACCCTCTCAGTACTTCATTGCCATGGTTACGCTTATTGAACCGGAGGAGATTTTCAGAAGTGAATTTTGCAGCAGGCCAAAAGAGGGTACAAGTATGTCTGTAGCTCAGCCTAAAAGGAAAAATGAGGAGCATGGTTGAAGTATGGTTAAAAGCAAATTTACAGAGAAGTGGTGCTTTACAAATAGGATGATGTTGTTTTCTTTTTTGTGTTTTTTTTTTTTTTTTTTTCATTTTACCAGCCATTGGCTGATTGACAAGAACGTTAATTTTAGAACTGAGATATCAGTAGATGGACCACCAGGATAACTTATATAAATGTCAAAACGGGTGTTGTGGTTGTGAGAATCCTTCGAAATTAATGGCAGTGCTCAACTCATTTTTTACTCCTTCTCTTTTCTAGAAGAGGAGGAGGAGGAGGTCCTTGCTGACATGGGCACCTCTGCCGAAGCTATGCAGGTGGCATTGGAAGAGGATGAGGAGGAACTGGACGAAGATGAGACGGTCAACGATGAGAACCACCCACTGAAGAGGCACCTGGACAGTCCTGATGCAGCTATTGGCATGATGCCTACCTCCAAGAGACCACGCATGTACCCTGGCCTCAGCCCAGAATGGGGGGTTGAGCCCAGGGAGCCCCTTACCTCTCTCAACCCACAACGTGTTCCCCCAGGCATGCTGCCTTCTCATGACAGCCTTGACCCCCTGTCACCTGAAACACCCACTGGAGCCTTGCCTTCCTTCAGACCTCTGCCAGTAGTACCAAAACACTCTGATCAAAAGGGCCTCACTACTCCAGGAAGAAAGCCCAAGGTCTCCTCCCCTGGCAGACAAAGGACTAAGTCCCCTAAAGGGGTCATTCCTGTTCCGGTGAGTGGAAGTCCCATCCATTCTCCCAAACCATCTAAGGAAAGGAAGAAATCCCCTGGAAGGACGAAGAGTCCTAAAAGTCCCAAGAGCCCAAAGATGGGTTCAGCCAAAGCATCCCAACCCCAGAGCAAGACAGATGCAGTGCATAAGCTACCGCTGTCTGCACTGAGTGAGAGGATGGGCAAAGAGAACATTCATATGCGTCTAAACATAGAGGACAGGGAGGTGGCTGAGGGGCCCTTCAAGAAACTAGAGCCTGATAATACAGCTATTGATGACTCTATTGATGCTGTGATTGCCAGAGCGTGTGCTGAACGGGACCCTGATCCTTTTGCTTTCTCCTCTGGCTCTGATTCGGATAGCAATGGATTCTCCAGCCCCAGGAGGCTGACCATCATGGAGCCACCTACGCCTAAAGTCCTGACTGGGGCGAGTAACTCTGTAAAAGACACATCAACACCACTTCATCTACAGGCACACACAGGCCTAGGAAATTGGACTATGGATGATTCAATCAATGAGGTGATCCGAAAGGTCAATCAGGGGGGTCCATCCGCTCCCCTGCCAAACCAAGGAGAATATATGTCATCTGGATAAGCGTCACCACCTACTCATGAACCCCTGCTCAAGGTGTTTGAGGAGAAGAATAAGATTGTGTCATCAGTAGATGTGAAGAAAAAGCTAAAGAAGGAGCTCAAAACTAAAATGAAAAAGAAGGAGAAAGACAAGCCGAAGGACAAAGACCGGGAAAAGGATAAGGGCAAGCTGAAAGAGAAGAATAAGGATAAGAACAGAGATAAAAACAAGGAGTTTTCCAAGGATAGCAAGATGCCCTGGAAAGAGTTTGGACTGAAAGGTGACGAGCTTTTTGTTCAGCGAGACTTTACTCTGCCTGAGGGCTCAATCAAGATAAAATCCAGAGATGGAGATGGCCCTAAGAAGGAGAAGGAGAAACATAAAGACAAAAAGAAGGATAAGGAAAAAAGTAAAAAGGACAAAGATAAGAGGGACAAGGGTAAAGACCGGAGCAAAGACGACAGGCAGAAACAATCTGCGTTGACCCCCTTTGCTCTGGGTGAAGTCCCACCACTGTTCAGCCCCTCTGCCTGCCTGCGCATACCCTCCATGCTTCCTCCTTTGGCCCCGATCCTTCAGGAGAAGGACATAAAGAGCAAGGAGAAGGACAAGAAGAAAGATAAGAAGGAGAAGAAGAAAAAGAAAGATAAGGAGAAGGATAAGGAGCGAGAGAAGGCCAAAGAAAAGGAGAGGGAGAAAGAAGAGAAGAGGAAAGAAAAGGAGAGGGAAAAGGAAAAACGAGAAAAGGAGAAAGAGAAAGAAAAAGAGAGAATTCGATTGGAGAAGGTAACTTTTTTTGGTTCGATATGTCACTGGGTGTCTGTGTTGGAGTGTTGCTGAAATTTCTCTGGTCCTTCCTTTTTCCAGGTGAAAGTAGACACTCCAGCAGCTTTACCGTCTCCAGTCATTCCCAGACTGACGCTAAGGGTGGGAGCAGGCCAGGACAAAATGTAAGCATTAAATAAATGTTTCTAGTGATACTTGTGGTAATACTTCTTCCATCACCTCATTACATGTTACATATGTTTCTCTTTTTCATGCACTATTTAAAAAACCTCAAAATGGGCTGTTTATCATACCCCAGTACTTTTTCTTACCAAGTGAAACGCGTCTGTAGCATAATAGTTTTTATTATTATCATTGTCATTATAGCAGTAATGATAACTTTCATGTACCTTAAGCTTGCATTGAATTTCTGTTTAGATACATAAGCTTGTTCACTTATTTTTTGATGAAATAGTTAAAGTAGTAAAAATGTTACTAGACCATTTAATTAGAGAAAGTTCTGTGTTTAATCAAATCCCACTTAGAGTGAGATCTCATTTTATACTAAAACCTCAGTACCTGAGTAAAAGATTTAACACTATACTGGGGAACAATAATATACATTAACTTTAGAATATAGAAAGAATTGTCCAAAGCAGAACTTGAAATTAACTAAAAGTAAATAATACAAATCAAATCAACAAAAATGTAGATGCAACACTTTTGTTTTTGCTCCCGTTCTTCACAAGGTTAAGAAAAACTATCTAAGACTTCTTCTGTTCACACAAAAGGGTTGCTGGATATTTTTTTTAAAACATAGAGGTTTCTTTTGTTGATTATTGCTATGATTTCAAAACGGACCTTTAGTTCACACTGTAGCATTATGAAGGAAAAAAAGTATGTGTCCCCAGGACGCATTGATAGTGAGTTTACTGCATCCTTCAGATGTCAATGCCTTGAGACGCAGAATGCGTACCTAGCAACATCACCGGAAGTACATAGTTAAGTGATCAATAAATGTTTTTAAGATAAAACTGCACGTTTTAGAGTTGCCTCGTATTGTGAGCAGCCCAAGGCAGACCTGTGCAATAATCGTGCTGTTTAATCAACATCTTCATATGCCAGACCTGTCAGGTGGATGGTTTATTTTGGCAAAGGAGAAGTGCTAGCGTACACAGATTTTAAATAATTTTCGCTTAGAATTTAAGAGAAATTAGCCTTTTGTATGCACAGAAAAATTCTTACATTTTTTGATTAACTTGTGAAAAATTGGAGCATAAAATGTTTTACATTTGTATTTCTGTTGAGTGTAGGAAAAAGTAAGAAGAGACACCACTTAGTTTAAACAAGTACATATTAAAACACTAATATTTAACTGCATGCTACGAAAATTGGTACCATTTCGTTATCGCTACATTTTTAATTCAGATAGTGATTAAAGTTGTCCTGACATTTATTGATATACTGTACATTATGTAGCTTACATAGGAATAGCATAGCGACTCCTATTTGAGTAAACCTGTATTTATCTCTGTCCATTACCAGTGTTATCAGTAAGGTGGTCCCAAATTCAGAGACCAAGACGCCAACACCCAAGACCCCCGCCGCCAAGTCTGGCCCTGGGAATCGACCTCGGACGCCCCCACCTCCCCCAATACTCTCCCCGGTCGCACCTATTCTGCCCCCACCTGCCTCTCCACTTCCACCAGCTCCAGCCCCTTCATCATTGCTCCCCCCGGCCCCTATGCTCTCTCCTGCCGCGCCCCTCAAAACACCAGTCCGCAGCGTAGTAACTGAGACCGTCAGTACCTATGTGGTGAGTGCTTATACTTTTGAGCTTTGTTTATTGATAACTGGTGCAGTGTGGTTCATCTGTGAGCAAAGCAAATGGATGTGCAGTGAGTTTCAGCTTTACCATGTTTTCTTCTAGGTGGACAGTGACTAAATTACAGCTAAGATTTAGAAAAAAGATTTAAAAAAAATATATTTTGCCCCTTTATTCACTAGTCTGCAAATAGCAATTTTTTTGCAATTTGTGGTGTGTCACTAATGCTTTCTGTTACATATATTTACTTAAGATCCTAGATGAATTGGGAAACCAGATCTGGATTTGTCCTGGATGCAACAAACCTGATGACGGCAGTCCCATGATAGGATGTGATGATTGTGATGATTGGTATCATTGGTAAGAGACTTATTTCCATGATTTTTTCTGACCTGATGCCTCCCTACATATGTTTTATATGATAGTTTTGTATAGTTGACCATTCAGTGTCAAATATTCAATTGCACTCTTATTACACTGATCTGTGTTTGTGCCTTTATGTTGAAGTTTGGATTGTAATGGTGCCCAAGTTCAATCACAGATCAAGTAACTTTTGTCATTTATTTTGTAAATGTAAAAATTATGTCTCAGTGGCCATTGAAACATTGGCAAGTGGAAAATAAGAAACAAAAAACAAACAACAAATGCAACAAAATAAAACAACGGTGGTCCACAGTTTCTCCATATACTCTGTGCTTCAAGACAGATATAGCTGAGGTGTTAAGGCTCCTCCATCGATGTACGTTTAGATAGTCCGTGCATGATACCCACATCTTTTCAAAGTCTTTGGGATTGCACTTTATTGCAAATATCTTTCCCATTCAGCTCCGTAAGTTACATATTGTAGGAAATATACAAAGTAAAACATTGTAGTCATTTACTCTATAAAAAGCTCCTCATAAATATGTTTCATTTGTTCTGAGCTCTGTTGGAATTATGCCGGTTTTGTGTGGGACGGTGAACTGTCCTGCAGGACTTTTTAAGACTGGTCGAGGCCCGCTTTCTCCAATATAATATTCATATGGATAATTATTGTCTGAGATTCAAAATAGTGAGGTCATGGTGTCTGGCTTTTACAAGAATTAACATAACAACCTTGTTCTCAAATCTGAATTCTTAAATTACAGGATTATACTGACTAGCTCCCTCCTTTTTAAAGTAAGCGTCAATGCATGTGTATCACAATGAAGCTCGTTTCCATGGCGACCAGGCGGGACTTTGGAGGGCACAATGGGTTCCTGTCCCAGATTGGGGCCACGGAGACACTACAGTGCTCCCAACAATGAAAACACAAAGCGTGGTTTGTCCTTAATCCCCCGAGCCTGTTGAGGCTTTTATACTGTACGATAAATCAAATGTTAGCCTGCTCCTGTAGGCCCACGGGATAGTGGCTGTATGGCCACATTATCACATTGGTGGGGACGTCAGTAGCAAATAGTTGTGGATGTTGTCAACTGGATAAAGGCATATTTGTGTACATTATGAACGTTTTTGGTGTGGGTAAATACTTGTCGTCCTTCTTAATTTCAGACTATAATATTGTTTTAATCTTTTTGCTTTGCGAGTGACATATTGTCCACTATTTAAAAATTAGGCTACAAGCTAAACAATTGTACAATAGGAAGAAGGTTCATGAATTGACAGCCTAACAGCAGTATGGTGTACTGTAAGGTCTGCTAAATGGGCCGTGGACCACAGTTGTCGCAGCTCATAAGCTGTGAGCAGCTGATCTGCCCTCAGGACAGACGGACTATCGTCGCTCTACTGCACTTGCCCGCTGTGTCGGAGAAAAGACAAGTCGTGCCTGATACTTAACAGCAAAGCAGACAATAACGCAAGCGATACACACATCTTACTTCAAATAACTGTTTGGATTTGGACACCATGGTGAAACAGCGACGCGTCAGAGCGCATTCCTGTTGCGCAGCTGTTGCGCCTCTTTGTTGCAGAAGAGGACCACTGAAGGTACGAACGCATCCCTGCTCAGCACATTTAAATTCTAGTTTGGGTTTCACTTAATTCTACACAGCTATCCTGGTCCAATCGCTGCGTATTAATGATCAGACAACGGAAATTTTGCAAATTATACTATAGTGGGAAAAGTGAAAGAAAAGAGTAGTTTGTGTGGCGTGAAGCATAGCTAAAAACCAGTGTTAATTTCTGTGCCCAATAGCAAGTAGAATCTCGTACGATGGTCTCACGAGTAAATCAGACTACTCACAAACGTGTGTGACTGTGACAGCTGAAACGGCAGCTATAAATCTCTAACTGGGTGCAACAGGGGGAATCAACGCGCTAAAGAGCCAACAGAGAATTACAATACTCTGATACTGAAACTAATATGGTTTCTTCTGGGACTCGTAAGGCGCTCAAACTTTAGTCCTCCGTTTATAGTATTTTTTGTATCAAGTCAAGTTTGTTGCAAATCGGTAAAACCTAGAAATGAAAACAGCACCCCATTTTAAGCACGTATGGACGCTGTAAATTGTTTTCAACTGTAAACCAATGTAGTGATACTCCGTACCATCGCACTAATGGTGCTATGGACCACTCCACCAATCCTCACAGCTCAGACTGCTGGACTGCTGTATCTTCTCTCTGATTGGTCCTTTTCTTGGAGCTCTCTCCTCTCTTCCGTCGCCATGGCGAGAGCTCATCAGCTCTGCAAGCAAAGATCGTTTATTGAAGTAATGACTCACAACTCACAAAAGCCAGACAAGCTGAGACAGAATAATCCTGCACAGATGAATGACACTTATTTGTTTTAAATAAGGAAGAGTTAACTGCCCCACTGTTGCACATAAATGATGGAAGACTGACTGCAAATCAACTGCACTGCCTTTTTCACTTCCACATAATTGTAATACACATCAAAAAGACATATATTAATTTCAAGGTATTGTGTCATAGATGTCTCCTCCTAGTGTTTTTGCGCATATATGTTACAGAACATCTGTAACACTGATTCCTGTTGTCTTGGAGATTGTGACATATAAGGCCCCTATAGATCGAATCAATGCTAAGCTGTCAATGGAGAGCAGCAAAAAATGTGCAAAGGTTACATCAAACTACTTATATTTGCAGCAACATCGAATTAAGAGCAGAATTCATCCCTTTTGAGGTGCCGGGAAAGCGCTTCAGAGTGAGACCTTCTCACTGCGTCCTCCTCTCTGCAGCAGGGGATCAGAGGGGATGAGGAGGAGGAGGAGGAGGAGGAGAGGGGAGGACAGACAGAGAGACAGAGCAGAGAGTGGGCGGGGGGAATCAGAGGAAGGAGAACAAGACTGAGTGGTGAGGAGTGAGGCATCGTCTCTCTGATGCTGAGTCACATAACAGAGGGACCACAGCCACATCCCATGAGTCTTTGGGAATCATGGAGGAGCTTGAACACACCTGCCCCCATCCCCGGACGGTAGGGCGTTTATGAGTGTGTGTGTGTTTTCTTGTGTTTAGTGTCTCGCTGTGTTTGTGTGTCAGGGGAGGGGAGGAAGATAAAGGGTCTTGCTTTCTCCCCTGTTACGAAACAGATCCCCTATAGCATGAGGCTGTGGGTTATGCTCAGAAAGCCGAGTGAACACATTTGAATTAAGTAGGGGGTTCACACAGTGGACATCATAGCATGAATGTCCCGCTGAAGGGACACTGCGGCAGCAAGGACAGAGCCTCCTGTCTCTCCTTCTCTTTGGTATAATTCCCCATCCTGGCATTCACGTTTGTCTCCTCCACGCCGTTCATCTTTGCCTTCTTGTCTCGGCTTTACTGCCGTTGTTATCTCGTGCCATATCCTGTCCCCGTGCCTCTCTTTTTTCGGCTGTAATCCGTTTTATGCCAGATGTTCTTTGCCTGTGCCAGAGAGGGCTTTACTGACCGCTCATCCCGATAGGCCCGTGTGCCCCCGACCAGTTCAGCTCCACCATCTGCTCTGTGCTAAGTGTTTGTAAGCCAACCCCCGGCTCTCACCGTGCCCAAGAATCAGAGGTGATGAGGATGCTCCATCAGCCTCTCGGCTGCTTTTTTTTGTTGTTGTGACAAAGAAATTCCGTGGCATTAAATTTTGATTCCTCTCTAATGGAAACAGGCAGGACAGCAGTGGAAACCAATTTAAAAATCAGGGGAAGGATGTGCAAGCAAATAGGACATAGATGCCATAAAATGAACCTCATGTCTATGGTGTTGTTAAAAATTAATGCCCTCTTTCTATTCATCTTGTAACTATAGCTCTTTATTTGCCTTTGTGTTTGCATCCTTCATATAAATTGTTGCTTTTGACAGACAGTTGCATGCATGATAATAAAAAAACAACTTTCAATACAAAATAGCCTGTTTCCAGACCTCAAAACCTCTGCAAGACCTCTTACTGCAGGTGAATGTCTGTTGTTAATAGCTTGATTTTGCAGTTAGAGTCTAGACTTCTGCAACATGTCATCACCTCAATATCATATTTATAAACGATTCTCATGAAATTAGAAAAAGCCATGAAGCATCACGGTGATAAGAATATGTAAAGTCTGTTTTTTGAGCTGCTGAGGATGCCTCATGGTCTCTGGGATCCAAAACAGAACATGAGAGTTTAAGAGACTAATGCAATACGTGGATGACACAAGAACTGTCCTCAGTGTGGCACGTTTTGTCCCCCATCAAAAAGATTTATGGTAATGAAGTATTATGGAGGGAATTTCTGAAAAAACTCTTTACATTTCAGAATAATCTGCAGCCATTATAGAAATGACCTCCTCCTGAGGAAATAGCCCTTGAAAGATATTGACAGCGAAGTCTGTATAAAGTCCAGATTAATGGAAATACACAATTTATAGCTGTATTATTTTATTTTCAATACTGTGAGAACCACAGATTTCACTAACCTCAACAGTATTGAATTCTTTGTATAAATCTTGAATATTTCAAAACCTGTGCAAAAAACCCCAAATATCTGCATTGCCTGGTATCACTTGGGGGCTGTAAAGGTTTTAAACACAGATTTAGTGAAATCTCTTTCGTTAGCTCTGAGTTAAAACTTCATTTCCTTAAACAAATACGCCTGTTAACTCTCGCTTTCCAGACCTGCGTTGCTCTCTTTGGTCTGTTCCTACCTTTATTGGTGGAACATGTCACACCAGACTCTGGTTTTGTTCCTGTTCATAAGGATACGTTGACGTCAGTTGCTGGTCTTGTCTACAGAGACTGAGTCTGTTTCCATTTTTTCATCCTCCTCTCACTCTCCCACACATTTCTGCTCTGTGCCGAATTAGTGAGTATTCTCTGCAGTCAACAGATGGCATACAAAGACAAGTTTTCAGGCAGGCTCACACTGCAACACTTTAACCTTGATGTAGCTTCGACAATTGCTACCAAGAATCATCCTTTATCTGTCCTTTCTTGCTATTTCTTTTCCATGTCCTACTGTCCTTATATCTTTCTTTATCTGCTTTGTTTAAATTTACATATCTGAAAACACTAAATGTGTCTCCATGTCCTAAATTTCTTTATCTTAGTATTCCCATTTGAATTTTAACTAATTCCTCGACAACAGCTCAGTCGCTTTGACCTTGTTTTCTACCATGTAAACACACTCAGACAGAAGTCAGCTCACACACACACACACGCACACGCACAGTGATCAATAATGCTGAGAGCAGCTCTGTCAGTCTTTCAATCCAATGTCCCAGTATGGAGTAGACCTCTGCTGTGGTCAATAACTTAATGGAATTGACAGGAATGAGTATGGAAAGGGAGACATATTGTGTACCACTGAAGGGATGGATGTGTGTGCTTCCAGCTGTGTAGGTGTTTTAGGTGTTGTAACAACCTGAAATGAGTCTCCTTTGTTTATTCATCCTCCGACATAAGATATCTGTGCTGCATTTTATTTATAGCCGTCTCTTTCTCCGTCTCTGTCTCAGACTTTGACAGAGCCTGCTAACTTTGCCAGGGAGACCAGCTGTGATTGTCGCGCCCCTCATGAGAAACTCACTATCGCTCAGGCCCGCAGAGGCACCCCAGGTACAGCACACCTCTTCCTGCTGGGCTTCCTTCTCTGATCCTATTTCTCCAGCTTCTCCTCCTCCCAGCCGTCATGTTTATCTTCGTCATATTCCTCAGTCCTTCCTCTCACTAACTATATTTTTATGCTTCTGCTATTACTGAACACAAATTCTGCTAGTTCAGCTGCTGCTTCTTCTATTACTGCCTCTGAGGCTACTGCTACTACTATTGCTATTGCTATTATTGATACCACTACTACTACTACAGTATCAGTACTGTAACCACAACCCCTACTAGCACAACAGTACTACTGATACACTTATGCTGCTATTTTTCCTACTATTACAGTATACCATACTACAACTACTACTAGTGCTGAGGCTACTGCTTCTACTACTGCATCTGAAGCTACTTCTACTACCACAATTACTACTATTTCCACTGTCACTACTGTTGCTGCTCCTACAGTATCACATTCACCACACTGATACACTTTACTGCTAATGCTAATGCCACAGTATTCCTGAGTATTACTACTTTTAGTGGAACTGCTACTGCATGTGTTACTACCTCTGGAGCTACTTCTACTAACATTATTACTACTACTGTTGCTACTGCTACAATTGTTGCTAATCCAACAGTATCACCACTGCGACTACTATTTCCAATACTGGCCCTGCCAATGCTAAAGCTACTGCTTCTACTACTCTTACAGTGTTATCACTACCGATACTCTTACTACTGATGCTAATGCTAATGCTACTGTTGTTGCTACCACTGCACATAGCACTGGGCGAAACGTTACTACTTTTACTCCTACTAGCTAGATCTATTATTATAGTTATCAGGTGCTACGACTTTTCAAATTCTACCACTGCCCCTGCTATGTTTGTCATTGCCTTTTTCAGTTCATTCTTTGTCATGACAGTAGGCCTATTATTACTACTGGTGATATTACTACTAATATTGTGCTAAGCCCAAACAGTAGAGTCACCTCTTCACACAAGGTGCACCAACATACCATAAATAGAATGAAATGTGAAGGTCAATAGTGTA
>JAQQZW010000021.1:18472681-18482866 GCA_029814745.1 Zanclus cornutus | reverse complement strand
GATTTATAACAATTTATTTCTTATAAAACTGCCTCAACTTAAAATAGAGCAAAGAAATATAGAAATATAAATATTTCATAGCAGTTTTTCCCTCTCAAGGTCTTAACAAGGCAATGAAGCATAGCATTGTTAGGTGAAGTGTTTACCTTTTTTGTATGATTCTTTTGCATATATTTCTTTTGCATATTTCCTAAAAGCAGCACATCAAACTATGACTAAAATGACAACACTATGTTTCTTAAAGATTTGTATG
This sequence comes from Zanclus cornutus, assembly GCA_029814745.1. Taxonomy (NCBI): domain Eukaryota; kingdom Metazoa; phylum Chordata; class Actinopteri; order Acanthuriformes; family Zanclidae; genus Zanclus; species Zanclus cornutus. The sequence continues at coordinate 18,482,613 of JAQQZW010000021.1, read as the reverse complement.
TTGGCTGAAACGCTTGGGAAAAAAACGTACTAGTAAGCTACTGCCATGACACAAGTCTTTTGCTCTTGCTAGAATAATAGGCTAAAGCAGTGGAAATTTGGGTCAGAGAAATATTGCATAATTGCTATCAGTCTGCAGAGGTTTATTGTCTCAGAGCTGTCATGCTCCTCCTGGTTCGCCTTGAGTTTTGGTGCATGCTCAGTAGTCATCTCCACGGCTCACTACCTCCTTGTAGGTGGGCCTGAGTAGGATGGTGTGCTCGTACTGGGCTGTGTAGCTGCCCTTGATGTCGCAGAGAGGTGGGTACGGGTCTATGATGCCAAGATCGCACAGATTCTTCAACGCCATCAGGTATTTGCTTTCTCCCAGGCGGTCCAGCCAGCGGCGGCAGAATGCCAAGGTCCCGAAGTTCTCATTGATCACATTCAGCAGATGTTTAGCCCTTGGAAGCCTGCAGCACAGACACAACAATGAGACAGACTAGAGACTCTACAGATATAAACTAACATGCAGATGATGATGCTTTCTCCACAGTCTTTAAATAGACCTCTAAAAAACTATCTAAATCAGTATCAATACAGGGATGAGATAAAAGCAGCAGAGACAACCTTATTGGTACGTGTCCAACATTGAAGTTTTTCATGTAATGTGAGCACTCCATGTCATCATGGACAGCACCTCTTCCTGTGCTGCCAAATGTCTCAATGGCATAAGCTTCACCTTCCTGAGATGCAACCAAAAAAAAGAAGACACAAACACTTAACCTAGTTGTTGATGTTAGTGTGGAATTAGTATGAATGTGTTCTATAGACAAGAGAAGAAAACGATATGTATACACCTGCCATAAAGGGCTGAGTGGGTAGGATGTTACTGAAAGTACAATAACACTCCAGGGGAAGTGAGAGTAAATTTAAAAAACCTCAAGATGCCAGCAGCTGACATATTCATGTGTAGTCTATTAAGGACAGTCGTGTCCTTTCTGGAGCAGCACCTCATGTGAGTTGATTGGCTGGGTTTCATTCAGGCGTTTTGTGTATCTATCAGCGCGTGGCTGTTGTCGAAGTCCCTGTGGTATTAGCTGATAACACTGCGACACCCTCTCTCGCTGCACCGATAATCAGTCAAAGTGCTAGCAGCCCCGTGGCACGCCCAGCTGCCACTCCAGCCGTGCACTCTCTGATCACAAAGAGGCTAATGGCCTTGTTACACCAACACACTTCAGCTAAAAATACAACATGCAAAGCTGCCACATCAGCAGCACCCCCACCTCCGCCTCCTGGAACCATCAGGTAAAAAGCTTGACACAGCACCTTGCCAATTAAAATGCTCAGTTCTGTCCAAATACAGTTATGTACTGCAGCTGTGCTGGTGTGATGCAGGCATGGATCTCAGTGTAATTTTAGGAAATGTAAGATAGCGCAAAGCCATGTTTCTCCTTGGAGATGCAGCAGCCTGTTAATGAACTCTGGATGCCCACAATTCAGTGCTCTTACGGTGAAATGAGGGGCTGGAGTTTGAACACGTGTTGCTGCTTGATGCGGCTGGTAATTCCATTAAAGGTGTAATTAAAGTGCTGACGAGGGTGACTAAGAAGCTGTTAGAGCGGTGAATTGGAACACTTCTCCACACCCTGTCGTAACCCTAACCAGGCACATGTTCTTCCAATTACACTTAAGAATTAAAAAGGGTTTATTTATACGCAAGGTCAAGTAGCTAATAAAGGTTTAATTTCAGACACTTCACTAAGAAGAGGCTGCAGTGTTGTTTTGTGCTCCAGAATCTAGTCACATCCACATTTGGCCCAGATGAAATGATACCTGATGCTGAATCTAGTAAGCTGTATGCACTGCTGTACAAACCTCCATCCTCGTGGCCTCTCCGCCCTTAACAATAGGGACTGTCTTCCCTGAGTGTATCCTGTACTGTCCAATAGAGTGGCCATTGAGATTCCTGATAGGCTTCACTGTGGAGAAAACAGCACACAAAGGCTTAAAAAACAGGAAGCAGTACTGAGCCTGGGCACGAAGAAAAGATGATAAATGATCTCATATTACCTTGATATGTTTTCCCATCTATCTCCACTTCATAAGACTCCATGACCTCCTGAATGGTCTCACCAACATCGCACAGGCGCACATCAATCCCTGCAAACTGGGACAGAGGAGTGTTTACACACATCAGTACACAGCATTACATTCCTCACTCACAGACAGTCTGGATAGCATGAGATATTTGCCACTCTTTCAGTGATTCATTTTGTTATCTATAAGCTTTACAGCAAAGTATACAAACTCCTGAGTACTCACAGAGGTAAAAATAAGGAACAAATCAGGAACTAACTGCTAATAAATTAATGCATATATCTCACTGCTAACAAAAGAGTATATACTACTTCCTTAATATCAGTGAATCTGTACAGACTGTGTTAATAATTCCTAGTTTGTAAAATCTGAAGTAGGTGCTCAGAGGCACAAAACCAAATTAGAAGCAATTTTTATATTTCATCATTAAATGCAACCTCCTTTTCTCTATTGACAATTTGAGTCTTGATGCACTTTCTACTTTATATTTACAAAAGCTGTATATTGCATCTCTTATACTTATTTTTCATGCACCATACTGTGTACAGTACATGGTCCCAATTTGTACAAGTATTTTAGTTGTTTCAAGGTCATCTGTATTAGTGGATCCACTGATTTTTCAAACATTTGCAAATTTGCATTTGACAGCAACCTTCTTTTTTATAAGTTATCTGTTCTAGCACTTATTTTTGCTGCTGACATTTTTTCTTATCTTAATTATTACTACCTCATTATGCACACAGTAGTTATAAGAAGGAATGCATAATTACTTTACCTTTCCAATACCTTATCATTTTTTGCATCACACAGAATGACAGTATTTACTAGGAATCCACCATTAGAGCTGGATAGAACTTAATTCTCAATAATTGCATTATCTTAGAGTTTTTATCAGAATAAATTGTAATTAGATATGAATTTTAATATAATTGTGCTCTGAATATAATTATTCTTGCTCCCCAGTAAGCAGTCACGATTTTTTGTATCTCAATGTGAATTTTGACCAGCAGTGCAAAGAAGCAGCTTGCATGTGTGTGCATGTGGGGGGGCTGCATTACCTTAATGCCTGTGTTAGTTGCATCTCTCACAGCCTCCAACAGCCTGTCAAACTTTGGATTGAAAGTGACGGTGAAGGCACAGTCTATTATTCGACCTGAAAGAAAACAAGTTTTCGTTATTCATAACAGTTTCTATGAGGTGATTATTTTGCAGAAATACTCTGCATGTGTTAATCTAAAAAAAGTTGAAGTTAATTAACTTGTGAGACCAGTTTATTTCCAGCAGTAAGAATTATAAAGCAATCATCATTTTACCATCTCATAATAAATGCCAAGTGTGAAATAGCACAGCATAACTCCAAAAGCACTTAAAAAGTTATTAGCAAGCTCTTACCGTTGATGTGCGTTCCAAAGTCAATTTTGCAGATGTCATCGTAGCGCAGCACGGTGGGATCTCCTGCATTTGGGGTGTAGTGGGCAGCACAGTGATTTATTGAGCAGCCGGTTGGGAAGGCCAGCCCTGCCTTTAGCCCGTTTTCTTTGATGAGCCTCCTGGAGCAGTCCTCCAGCTTCTCACTGCCAGAAAAAGAAAGGGACAATGGGTGACAGGAACAATGAGACTGTTGTCAGGGCAGATACTGCATCCAAATGAGGCTGAGAACAGCAGTTCTCTTGTCTTCTTTGATCATTTTCAAACAGTTTCTTACAGGCTGTGATAAAGAAGAACCATATCAATTTCTGTTTCTGTTTCAAAGGAACCCTGGCAGGTATGAGCAGCCAACATTAACGTCCATTAAAAGGGGCTCAAGGATAATATTTTAGTGCATGCCTCACCAGATGTAAATCATGGTCATCCCTGGCTTGATCCAGCTCCTGACATACGACCGGACCTGCCGATGGGCCTCGGCAGCCTGTCTGAAATCACTCCACATCTCCTCGTTGGCCCTGTCCAGCGCCCGCTTCTCTTCGCTGGTGGTCCGCCACGCTGCACTGCGCCTGGTGGGAGGTAGACAGGCACACCGCAGAGAGGAGGCACTCATTATTTTCTCATTATACACATATTTGCAATGAGCATATGACACTTTCGAAACTGCACAGGTGAAAGTGGTGTTGATCCTTGATCAGACAACTGAGACTGAATTTTGACAAAATTGATTTATTTGCTCCAAAAGACTAAATGAAACCATGCAGTAAACATTGCACCTCATTATGTAGTCTGTTATGAATAAAGAGCAAAGTAGAAAGACCTAAATACAAACTAGGCATGTCAAACAGTGAAAGACTACTGCTGAGTGTGAGGGACGATGTGGAGGTCACACACCCGTCTTTCGATGGTGGATATTCACACTCCTCTCCCTTTGGAAAGTCTCCGCTGGGATAGAGCTCACAAATAGGGATTGAGGGAGGGTCAGTCTGTCCCTTCACTGTGGCCCAGATAGAAGCAGAGGAAAGCAGCAGGAGAGAAAAAAAACCCACAAGTTATCCTCACAATGTTCATGACATTCTTATTTTAACTTACTAGAGAGTACAGTGTAGTCCCAAATTTACAAATTTATTTGAGAAAGACACCTTTGAGTAAAAGAAACCCATTGAATTATATCCTAGAAAAATCCGTGGCAATATAAAACCACTTTAAGTATAACATAATGGATTGCAATGATATCTCTGTAGCGCAGGATTGCTCACTCCACACTGTAACGCTGGCAATGTGTGTTTATGTTGTCATTAATTTTGTCCCGTCTGCTCGACATGGAAGGTCCTGTCGCATTTTGTCCTACGACTCCCCCGTCAGTGCTGCATTATGTAACTGTAATGACACTAATTAACCAAGTCAAACTGCTTTTGCGCACCTGGTGTATTTACCTAATGATTTAAAGTGATTCTGATGCAGGCAATTCAGGATGAACATCTCACAGTTGTATCTATAAAATCTGACGTGCCTTCCTGACAATAAACATTCTGTCACTGTGATGTGATTTGCAAAAGTGATTTAATTCAAACAACCAAAGAGAAATCTGTTGTAGACTGTGGAAATGCATGTGCTGCACTAAGACAAAATAAAATAGCTTACATCCTTTCTTCTTTTTCTTCTTCTTCCTCTTTTTTCCAGCTGAGTTCTCTCCCTCATCCCCATCTGTTGAAAGCATCATTAGTTTCAATACAGTTTTGTAAAGTGAGAAATATCGACAGGAGGCTTGGGCACAAGTCCCAAATGTGCTACTGAAAATCAAATATCCTCTTGCAGATGTGACCAGCTGAATTTCACTGTGCACTTTCAGGGGATTAAAGTTCAACACCAATCCCCACTGCGGATGATGATGATGATGGTGAAGAGTTACCTTCTTCTCCATCCTCCTCCCTCTCTTTATCCTCCAGTGTTTGCTGCTCCAACTGTTTTGTCACATCACCAACACCTCCGGCTTCTCCATCCCCCTCAGCCTCATTTGTCCCTGCTGCAAAGTCACACACCCTCGTGCATGCATGTGCAAGTGAACACGCACGTGTACATCGATGGTGTGCAAGAACATGCATGGTGCACACACACAGACACACACATACACACACACGGAGTGAGTAAATTATTTGTGGTTCAGAGTCCTCTCAAGAAAGTGCATCCACCACAAGTTCTACTTGGCAGGGTTTGTGCATAAATTCTTTCCATACCTTTGGAGTCAATATCCTCAAGGGCATATGTACCATGCAGCATTATGACATTTAGCCCTTCAAAGACGGAGCAGTGTGGACCACACATGACTTATAGCAGGTTCAACAACTAGGGCTGTTTGAGATTTGATTTTTCCACAATATGAGGCAGTAAGGCTGCAATAATCATCATGCTTTTCTGCATAAGAGTGGTTGTCATCTTATTACACTCAAACTGTGGATACTATTACTATTACATAATTTCATACAGCTTAGGGGGTTTATAGGATGGAACATATTTAATCTGGAGTAAAATTACATTTTATTCCACCCATATCTTCAAATGACAGCTTTCAATCAGTTTTGATGTTAATTTCCGTTTCTCAGAGATTGTCCCGTTTCCAGATGAGCGCCCTCAGCTCCAGCAGCAGCCGTTCAGAGTTGGGACAGCTGGACAGGAATACCCTCTGACAGGTTGAAAAGTCTCCTGTCCCGCATATTTGCCGCTCGTGCTCCACATCGAGTGGCACTAGAGAGGAGACAATTTTGCGCTATTTTCTCAACGATTCTCTCCCCGCAAAGTGGTGCCTCTTACCTGGTGCGGTGGTCTTATTCCTCTTCTTCTTTCTCCTCTTTTTCTTCACTGATTCTGGGGCGTCCGCATCTTCTCGTTCCTCGTTCAAGTCGTCCCCATTGAGAAGTTGAGGCTCCACTTCATGCTGTAGCTGTAGCTCCGCCATGATCAGCGACTGAGAGATGAAGTGACGCATAAGCTGCTGGGAGCCTCCAGTGGTCAAAGCAGAAAAGTGTGCTGGAGGAAGCTGAGCCAATAATGAGCTATTAGACAATCTCTGTGCAACAACTTGACCCGAGTAGCCCAGAGAAAGACGATCCTCCTCTGTACCGAGGAGCACAAACTTTCATTTATCCGCGGAGTTTTGTTTCTGCAGGAAAAATTACATTTTGGAACAAACTATAAGAAGGCAGCCACACAAACCCAGTCTATCTGTGGAGGTTCATTCTCTGTTATTTGACCATCATGTCCTGATACATGGTCCGTAAAAGCTGCACGGCATGCTAGAATCATCGCTTTCTCTTGAACATCAAAGTCGCTGAGTTTCAGGTTACCTGTCTGTGCGAGCACCTGTGACTGCAGCGCACGTCGTTAAGACTCGTGTGTCACTTCTACCGTGCGTCCACACTTTCAAACGCTCGACATCTTATCTGTTATTGTGAGTGACGGTTTGTGGTTTGTATTGTCACAGATAGCATTTCAATTCGATGCACGGGGTCGATCGCTAACGGTGCATAACGCGAGAAGGCCTGTATTTGGAGACGGGTGTAGACGTGTGTATTCAAATAACGAGCCAAGCAGCACATTTTATAGCACAGCACCACATTTTGGTTTGTTTGTGTTTTACAAAAACGTGTTGTGCGGGTAGCGAGTCATTTTAGGAAATTCAAGTGGATTTATTGAGTAAATAACGACTTCTTCTTGTGCGATGACAGAATTCAAAACTGGCCCCTTGTATTTCTTTGACCAGGTAGGCTAATGATTCATCATGCTGACTGTAGCTAGGAAAAAGACCAAGACATTAACCGTGCAGTTTTCCTCCCTGCAGCCAAGCAAACGAAACAGAGTTAAAGGAACGCGTAGCAACATTTTGCATTTCTACGTGGCAAATGAAGTTGCGGAGATACACGATACAATACCAAGGTAATATAATTAAATCCCTCTATTGCTATGAATTCTTTTATTTCTTCTTTCTCAATTATCTAATAAATTCTCCCGTTTTCTCACAGTACTCGAGAAAATGACATCAAAGAAGGTGAAGGTGAGCTCACTCAGAGGCTGCCACTGAACATAATGGACCACGACCCTATGGATGCGTACAAGCGAGCAGCCCCTCGCTTATTAACTGAATTTGCTCGCCTACTCTCTCAACATAAATGGACTGAGAAGAGGTGTATTCCTCACGGGATTGTAAATATTCTGAATTACTCCTGGCAAGAGCTGACTGCAGGGGCGTCGCACTTAAAAAGTCCGGAACACACCGACCAACCAGAGTCCAAAGGTTCCCTAAAGTTGGATGAAGCTCGACCCCGTGAGATGTCCTCCAAGGACAAGAGGGGGGCAGGAGACATAGAGTCCTGTGTTGTGAAGAACGTTGCTTCCTGTGTGAGCTCAAATCCACGCGTGGAAAAGCGCAAACTAAAATACCATAGAGTTAAATGAATCTCTCATTGCTATGGAAGCCCGTTATTGCCAGGAAAAGAAATAACTATACGACAAGTTAAAATACCCAAAATGCTTATGGTAGGCGTACGTTAAATGTAGGCATTTTACATAGTTTGTCAAACTTGTGAGAAATGCTCAGTCTCTGCAGTAGTAAAACAAGGGTACTATAACTGACTTACTGTCTAATTTTGTCACTAAGTAGAAACTCATATAAACTAATGGTTTTTAATGGTAAATGAATCGTTTATTAAAACAATTAGGGGAAATAATAAAGACAAACTTTGACAAGTCCAGAAAAATCTACTTAGTTGGGGTTCATCATCCTGATGCATGAACTTGCTTTGTCTTTTTGGCTCGCTTTTAATTCTTCAGGAATACCCCTTCAGTAGATGGTTTGACTGCTGAGGCTACGTTTCTGATAAGAGTCTGCAGAGCATCCGGACCAAATCATATATTAATTTATTGTCAACTGAAGGCTAAGTGGGTTATGGTTGTATAATTTGGATTATTAAAAAGTGAGTGAGTCATTAATAAAGGTCATGTGTCTCTTACTTTAGAAGTCATTAGTTCTGCAGGTATAAACATTAGTTAGTGATTAAAAATAAATATGCATCGGCCAAAGGCTCATTTTTTTTACAACTTGGAAACCCCAATGTCGGTTTTACAGTCTGCAAAAAGTATTAATTAGTTATTTAATTAACATTTTTATTAAAAGTGTATTGTCAGAAAATGCCAGTGTTTTCTGGGTACAAAAAAATGAAACTGAGAATAAGACAGGAACAACAGAGAAGTTTCACATTACACCATTTTTAATGAAATTCCATAATTAATCTAACTCTAATGTAGGTAACAAACAATGACGATTAGAGTGATACTAAGAGTCACAAAACATTTTAAGTAATTTATCACAGCTGTAGTTTCAAGCTTGTGGAAGTGAGAGGATTGGTTTACGAGGTAGCTGGTAGCTGGGCACAGATATACTGCTGTCAGTTAATCAGTAACAGAGCTACTGAGTTTCAGTTATACATGGTCAGTATTGTCCATACAGATCCAGTAGAAACATGAATTTAAGTCCGCAGGTGATACACTGACTGATATTCTTCCTCCCCAACAGCTCACAACTCCACAACTTTCAGTTTGTCTACCACATCCAACAGCAGTAAACATCCAGGTAAGACATGGAGCTAAAGCATTGTGTTAATGGCGGCAGCAACTGTGTCTTTGGCTTGCTGTTGCACTGCGATTGCCCTGCTGTCTCAACTTGAAATGGTTTTTGTCCAGGTTGGATCATCCAGTCAAAGCAGCCCTGTTGTGATGAACCCCAGTGGATCAGTTTGTGTCAGTGGGTGATGGAGCGACTCCAGTTGGCAAGAAATCCTGAGTGTGTTGTTGACCTTTTTTTTTTGTTGTTGAATTCAGCATGTAGCAAATGTGTTTCAAATGAGGGGTTACTGTCCAAAATTTCTTATTTGATTATCAGATTTTTCTGGGGATGGCAGTGCTGTTTGATTTGTCCACCGAGCACTTTAGTCCAGATAATAACTTTTGGAAGGACTGGATTTGATACAAACATCCAGGGTGTCCAGGGATGACTCTTACTGACTCTGGGGATCCCTGACACTTCCATTACCTCCATGAGCATGCCACTGGTGGTTTTGATTGAAATTCCTTAACAACTGTTGGATGAATTGCTATGAAATTTAGTTTATACTTTTGTGTCCTCACTCTGGATGAGTTGTAATAACTCTGGTGATCCCCTGACTTTTCATAGAGCCCTCATCGTGTTACAGTTTTACTTTTTCCAATACTTTCTGACCAAACAGCTGCAAGACACCCCCCTGCCTTAGCTATATGCTTAGAGATGATTAACAAATGTTAGCATGCTAACACACTAAGCTAAGATTATCATGGTGAATATTACACCTGCTAAACACAGCACGCTAGCATAGTAATTTGCACATGTTAGCTTGT
>JAQQZW010000021.1:18374365-18385799 GCA_029814745.1 Zanclus cornutus | reverse complement strand
ACGGCCCACCCTGGTGCCTCCCAACTGACAGCTTTACAAAGATTTTTTCTGTATGGTCACAGTACTCTGCTTCCTTGCAGATGCATGTAAACTCAATCCTGTTAATACCGTGGTCCTGTGTCTATATTAATTGGATGATAGTATTTTATGGTGTGCCTGTATGAGGCTTTTGAGTGAGTGGTCACTCCATTGCCAACACTAATACAATTTAGGCATTAGCAGCACAGTGGAGGCTAGCTTTAGCTAGAGTGAAAGCGCCAGAGTGTCTCGAGGTTGTTTCTTTAGAACAGTCAAGAGAGACCTTTATTGAATTCAGCTGAACAGAGCAGTGTGGGTAAGGTCATGCAGGGATGTCATTGGAGGCGTTCGATTGATAGAAGTGACTCCCCAAGTGACCTTATTATAGCGCTATAGCAGTCTAAGTCAACGTTAGTCTGTGCAGAGCAGTCTAATCACCCTGTTTGTATTCTGTCAGGTTTGTGTCCTGATTGGGCAGACTGGGACCAAAACCAGCCTGTGGAGAATGCCAGAGAAGCCATGCAACAGGCTGACGACTGGTTGGGTGTGCCTCAGGTAAGATGCAGGATAGATCTCACGCACAAAGTGCTTTTTAGTTTGCTTTAGCTCAGCTGGGTGTCTTATGGTTGGAGTTGATCTCATAGGGCAAATGTCTTTTCTGTCTTTTGATTGGCAACATAGTTTACACATGGTGGACAGAAATTCGGTAAGCACCAATCATTTCCAGGCAGTTTAAAGCAAGTACCATGATGCATGTTTATACACCTTTGAGGCAACACTGAACTAAAATAAGGCGGTACTGTGCATGATTTGAAGGCCAGTGTTTTTCCAGGGAGATCATGCTGGAGGGTGTCATGAAATATTTATTACCCAGCTCACTTCAAATGTTTCCATTTACTGTACTGTAGCTCTCAGTAAGTGTTTTTGTAAGAGTTTTATTTAGTAGATTTTCGTGAATTTGTGGAGGTGTGAGATTTCTTAACACCTTCAGAGTCAGCCACTGAAACAGAGGCGTAAATATGCCTGTGCTCATCAGAATAACAATGTGAACCGAAGTGCAATATTTCCAGTCCCGTTTGTAAGACTCTGAGTCTCCATATTGTAATGTGCACTATGCAGGTTGTTTACTTGTTTGTCTAAGACACAGGGTGAGCTATTCTCCATGAGGCTTAGCATTGGTGAGATAGCCTAGGGTGTATGTCATGGCTCTGCAAGCCTGGGGGCTGGATTCCAGTGTGGTGGTGTTAAGGAGATGTGGGAGAGGTCTGGCTCAAGATAAATCCCCCCGGTTGGCTTATTGAAGGCAACAATCCTTAACCCTGCTGTCCTGAGGTTAAATATAACCAGCATGGAGCATGGCTTTGTGCCACTGCGTGATAGACAGGCAAACAAGTGCTGGAAGGGAGAGAAGAGTCAAAGGTTGGGGAAATAAATAAGTTTCATCCTCGTTAGTTTTTTGTAGTTGTGACTGTTGCCGGAGGTTGCATAAAAACTGGACTGTACCCATTATGATGATATAACTTTTTCAACAAAACCCAGCTTGCTATGTACACACATACATAATCAACCCCTGTTGTGCTTGTTGTCTTTGTATGCTTTAGGTGATTGCTCCTGAGGAGATTGTGGACCCAGATGTGGATGAGCACTCAGTGATGACCTACCTGTCTCAGTTTCCCAAGGCAAAGCTAAAGCCTGGAGCTCCTCTCAGGCCAAAACAACTTTTCCCAAACAAGGCCAAAGCCTATGGACCTGGTGGGTAGCCCAGTAGGAGCAATGAACACCTGCACATTTCACAATAGTTCATGTGAACAGTATGAATGCATAATGAATATTTTTCACCTTCTCAGGCTTGAATATAGAATTTTAGGCAGCAGTGCCACATAGAAACCTTGGCTATAGTATAAGAATCGAACTCTTAGAAAACTTTTATTATACTTTTTTCCACTTTGTTGCTTGTTGCTAAGAATGTTATATATACTACCATGATCTGTGGCATTACAGGTATTGAGCCTCATGGCAACAAGGTACTGCAACCAGCTGTGTTCACAGTGGAAACTCTGGAAGCTGGCAGCGGTGAGGTTCTGGTCTATGTGGAGGATCCTGAGGGACACACAGAGGAGGCAAGTTATACCTTAAAGAATCGTAGCATTCAGCTTCAGAACCAACTCCAATTATCCTGCTAAGTTTCTAAGTTTTATAAAGTTTGGCATCTAACCTTTAGTCTAACCCTCTCTTACTTGGTCATCTTATTCTCCAGGCCAAGGTTAAACCCAACAATGACAAAAACAGAACCTACACTGTCACGTATGTGCCAAAAGTTGAGGGTGTTCACAAGGTAAGACTGAGCCGCAATTTTTTCCTAATGTCTGCGCATCACTCAGCACAACATAAACAAACGACTGACACATAAAGGTGTCTTAAGTTTGTCTTTTTTTTTCTTAGGTTAAAGTGCTGTTTGCTGGTCAGGACATTGACAAGAGCCCCTACACAGTGAATGTAGCGAAGGCTATGGGTGACCCCAGCAAAGTGCATGCAAGGGGACCAGGTCTGGAGCCTACAGGCAATGTGGCTAACAAGCCCACCTACTTTGACATCTACACAGCTGGTTAGTATGGAAAATACAACCGCTTTAAATACCAACATGTGTACATAAACATGATCTAATGAAAGCCTTAAAGTGTTTTACAGCAACGTGAAAAGTATCACTGGAATTCTCTGAAAGAGACTACAGCTACAGCATCTACTTAGATCTGTGATATCTGGTGATTTTCCTGTCACACCCAGGTGCTGGTAATGGCGACATCAGTGTGGTCATCGTCGATCCTCAGGGCAAAAAGGACACAGTTGAGCTCATCCTGGAGAATAAGGGCGACAGTGTTTTCCGTTGCACCTATCGTCCTATGCTGGAAGGGCCTCACACCATCCACGTACTGTTTGCGGGCCAGGAGATCCCCAAGAGCCCTTTCACTGTCAACATCGCAGAAGGTGAGCCATCTGTCTGTGTTGTTAATTACTATCAGACAAATCTTGAATACTTGACATACTGTTAATGTCAGGGTGATTTGCCCATCGCGATCTGAAGTCATCTTTATTTTCCCTGGGAACAACCCCCCTGTGTAGATCATAACCCTGCCTATCTGTCATTTCTAGCTCCATCCGTTGCTCCTCCCATGGGAGCTCCACTGCAGATAGTCCCTCAGTCAGTGCACACCCCTCCTGGAGCGAAGGGTGGGAGGGGGGTTCCCCCTCTGAAACCTGGCCGCCCAAGTTAGTATGGTCTGCTGAGAGGAGCCTGTGCCCGTTGCTCAGCCAGATCCCCCCATACCTCTCCCTGCCGCGCCATGCAGATGTCCCTCTGTGCTTTGTCTAAGATTAGGGTGCTCAGTTTTGTGCTTGGTTGCCTGCTCCGTCTTCTTGCATCCTGCAGCTTGATGGTTTAGTTATGTTCAGAGAGAGATGAGATGTAATGTTATACAAAGAGTTTGCAGGTTGTCCCACTTTGCATTTCTGTCTACTTTGTTTTTTTCTGTTAAATATGTTTGCTTGTGCTGTTGACATGTTTGTTTTCATCACGTCTAAATTTGCGTCAGCCAACATTCAGTTTAAGCCTGCAGTCAACATTTCGGAGTGAATGAAATGTTGTCAGATGCTCCCACGATGCTATCAAATGTGTAAATATCCTATTCAACATTCTGCACTTTGTTTTAAGCATACTGCAAAAAGCATCATTCTTATTCACAGGTTCTGTCAGTCTGCCTTTAGGAAATCACACCTGAATTCGATATTTTGATGTCTTTGCTACTAACATCGCTGTCAACCGCTGGCTACTCTCAGTTGCCTTTTGCTTTGCTAATTATTTCTCTTTCCCACTTGTTATTCTTTTCAGCCATGAACCCAAATGCATGCAGAGCCACAGGCAGAGGCCTTCAGCCTAAAGGTGTGAGAGTAAAGGAGGTTGCAGACTTCAAAGTTTTCACCAAGGGAGCTGGCAGTGGAGAGCTGAACGTCTCAGTCAAAGGACCAAGTGAGTCAGACAGTTCTCTCTACTCTGTGTCACTCCCCACTCCTCCCCCTCATTTTTGAATTATTCCTTTGTTTGGGTTTTTGTCTGAAGGGTAGCATTTACATAGACATGTAATAAAGTGCCAAACAAAATGCATAAAACGTCTATGACTTTATGAGAATCCCTATTAACTGTATCATTCATCCTCAGCTGGAGCAGAGGAACAAGTGAAAGTGCGAGATGCAGGAAACGGTGTGTATGAATGTGAATATAACCCCCTTAAGCCTGGTAAATACACAGTCAGTATCACCTGGGGAGGCCAGTCCATCCCACGCAGGTAGGGTCCAGTTCGCTGCCTTTAGCTATTCTTTAACAATGCACATTCACATTTACAGTAGGTAATACTGTGTATTCTTGTGTGCTGCAGCCCCTTCGAAGTGGAGGTGGGTGAGGAGGCAGGTTTTCAGAAGGTTAGGGCCTTGGGTCCTGGTCTGAAGACTGGTATGGTGGGAAAATCTGCTGACTTTGTGGTAGAGGCCATCGGCATTGATGTTGGAACTTTAGGTGAGCCATGTGCAAGTGGTATGAGCTCCTCTAGAAGAGAAGTGTTTTTTTTTTTTTTATGAATTCTAAATGCAAAATGTGAATGTTTTAATTGTTTTGATGCTTAGGCTTCTCCATCGAAGGCCCATCACAGGCTAAAATTGAGTGTGATGATAAGGGTGATGGCTCCTGTGATGTACGCTATTGGCCCACTGAGCCTGGTTACTATGCGGTCCATGTCATTTGTGACGACGAGGACATCAAGGACAGCCCTTTCATTGCCCACATCCTTCCTGCTGCCAATGACATCTTCCCTGAGAAGGTATTCCCACTCGCTGAATTGTATGCAGTTTGTATAAAGCAGGTTTCTACAGTGACCTGTTTGGATTACATTCTAAATAAAATACATTAAAACAATGAAATGTTGCTAGGTGAAAGCCTATGGTCCGGGCCTGAACCCGACTGGCGTCATTGTGAACAAACCAACTGAATTCACTATTGATGCCCGCATGGCAGGAAAGGGTCATCTCAAGATCTATGCGCAGGTATGGAGAGCACCAGTTTGGGAAAACTTTATTGTTTATTTATTAACCTCATTTATATTGCATGTGGCTCTGCAGACCGCTGCTGACATGCTTTTGTATCCACCAAGGACGCTGAAGGCTGCACCATCGACATCAAGATCACTGACAAAGGAGACGGCACATTTCTGTGTGTGTACACTCCTGTCAAGCCCATTAAACACACCATCATCATCACCTGGGGAGAGGTCAACGTGCCCAACAGCCCCTTCAGAGTAAGACACATGATGCTGCACACACACACACACACACACACACACACACACACACACACACACACACACACACAACCCACACAACTGCTGCACTTTAAATTCAGTCAGTTTAATATAATGATACTCCACTGAATATTGACAAAGTAAGAGGACTGCAGCAGTTGTACTTGAACCAGCTGCTTCTGCCTCAAGTACAACGTGTATTCATTAGGTGCTGGTTGGAGAGGGTTCTCATCCAGACAGAGTCAAGGTCTATGGGCCTGGAGTGGAGAAGACGGGGCTCAAGGCTAATGAGCCAACATACTTCACCGTGGACTGCAGTGAGGCTGGTCAAGGTGAGAATGTACGGGGAGAAGATGTGGGTGGTTATGAAAACACATCTGAATTTAGATGGCTCTTAAGGAAATTAATGAAAAATATAAAGCACAGAATGATCAGAAAAAGTAAATCTGTGGAGTTTAGCTGATAAAGCTAAGGGAGGTTATTTGAAATTGCATTTGCATGAAATGTACTTATAGCCAGAGGGGTACCTGGAAAGTCGGACCTCAATCAAGGTCAATAGTCCAATTTTCTATGTTATGCGAATCTATAATGCAATATATATATTTGGGTATATTTCAAAAAGTATTAGAATTATCTCAAAATGTGGTTGAGCCTAGCCAAGGGTGTCACCATCACCTCTCAATCATCACTTAGGACCCAACAGAAGTGTGTGAGAGCGTCTGTATCTGCAGAGACTCAGCATGTGTATTTTGTTATTGTAATTATTATTATTATTTTGCTGTGTTTGATTTGTTTTGGGGCATCAACATTAGGGTTGCTGGCTCTGGTATTCTGTTTATTCAGATCATGTACTTTTGAATGACCTTAGTAAACTATGCACTTTGCTCTGCACCATTAGGGGATATCAGCATTGGAATCAAGTGTGCCCCAGGAGTGGTTGGCCCTGCTGAAGCAGACATCGACTTTGACATTATCAAAAATGACAATGACACCTTTACTGTGAAGTACACTCCCCCCGGTCCAGGCCGATATACCATCATGGTGCTGTTTGCAGATCAGGTAGAAACACAGTATTCAGTGCATGAGGGATGAATTCACTTTTGAATAACAATTTTTGGAGTTTTGTTCAGTCATGACTAAGGTCGAATGATTGTTTAATAATTTGTTTTGTCAGGAAATTCCCCTCAGTCCATTCAAAGTCAAAGTGGATCCTTCCCATGATGCTGGCAAGGTGAGAGCAGAGGGCCCTGGACTCAACAAAACAGGTGAGATCCGCTGACACCAAGAACCAGAATTAGTATAAATACTAAGCACACTAAATTTATAGGTAGGTAATAGGTAACACCCACGACAATACAGTATTTGATTAGACTGGGATTGGTAGCACTGACAAAACACGTGCATGTTTCAGGAGTGGAGGTGGGCACTCCAACCCACTTCACCATCTACACAAAGGGAGCTGGCAAGGCCAAGCCTGAGGTGCATTTCGCAGCATCGGGCCCAGGAGAGGCAGTTCGTGACTTTGAGATCATCGATAACCACGATTACTCCTACACTGTCAAGTACACGGCTCTCCAACAGGTACAACAGGCCTCTGTGTGAAGCCCATTAACTTAAGAACAGGATGCTGAGATTATTCACAACAATGGCTCAAATAAATCAATATCCATTCTTCTCTTGTGTCTTGTCAGGGTAACATGGCTATTTCAGTCACTCATGGAGGAGATCCCATTCCCAAGAGCCCCTTCCACATCACAGTGGCACCACCTCTGGATATTGGAAAGGTGAAAGTGGAAGGATTAGACAACAGTAAGTTACAAACACTAAATGCTATGCTCCTGCATTTACCATGTAAAAAAATTGAATTGCAATGGTTTAAGAGTTTCATGTTAATCTTTTCTGCAGAAGTGGAGGTTGGAAAGGATCAGGAGTTCACAGTTAACACAAAGGGCGCTGGTGGGCAGGGCAATGTAGGTGTGAAGATGACCTCACCCTCTGGTCGACCAATCCCATGCAAGCTGGAATCAGACAAAGCCAAAGGCACTCACAGTGTCAAGTATATTCCCCCAGAGGAGGGGCAGTATAAGGTTGATGTCAGCTATGATGGCAACCCGGTGATGGGAAGCCCCTTTGGGGTTGAAGCGGTGATGCCTGCCGATCCTTCAAAGGTTAAAGTTCATGAAAGCTGCATGTTGTTCTTCACTTTGACTTTACTTAAAACTCATGAAACATGACAACCACATTTTTTATGTTTTTAAATATAAGTTTGTAATACCACATCTTTACAACTGACCTGACTGTTGCTTTACAGGTGCGAGCATTTGGTCCAGGCCTAAAGGGAGGCATTGTGGGTAAACCAGCTCCATTCACCATTGACACAAAGGGAGCTGGTGCAGGTGGGCTGGGCCTGACTGTGGAGGGTCCCTGTGAAGCAAAGATTGAGTGCCAGGACAATGGCGACGGCACATGCTCAGTGAACTACCTGCCCACTGAGCCTGGGGAGTACGCCATCAACATCTTGTTTGCTGAGCAGCACATCCCTGGCTCTCCCTTCAAGGCTGCCGTGCGCCCAGCTTTGGACCCCAGCAAGGTGACGGCTAGCGGGCCGGGTCTGGAGAGGGCCAAGGCAGGCGAACCAGCTACCTTCACTGTGGACTGCACTCGGGCAGGCGATGCTGAGCTCACCATTGAGATTGTGTCAGAGACTGGGGTTAAAGCTGAGGTGCACATCCAGAAAACTGCAGAGGGGACCTTCTCTGTTACATACATCCCACCTTTCCATGGCACACACACCATCACGATCAAGTATGGTGGCCATATGATTCCCCAGTTTCCGAAGGTCCTGCAGGTCGAGCCCTCTGTGGACACCAGCGGGGTGCATGTCTATGGTCCAGGAGTGGAGCCCAGAGGTAACAAGACCAAGAACCTCAGCGTAAAATGAGTTCAAACTTGATATAGGTTCAAATTAACCTAGTGTATGTACTAGTGCTGAAAGAATTAGTCGGGTAATTGATGAGTTGATTGTCAGAAAAGTAATTGAAGTCATTTATCAAACAAAATACACTCATTTTATGCTTCCAGCTTAGATATGCGTAGATATCTTGCTTTTCTCTCTTTAATATTTTTATTTCAGTATATTTGGATTTTGGACTCAAAAAACACAAGTGAGAAGATATTAAGTTTTCAAGATGTCATCAGAAGGAAATGTCACCTTGGGCTCTGGGAGATTTGAATATGCATTTGACAGTATTTTCTGAAGTCAGAGACACCAGAAAAAATAAGTGACAGATTAATCTACAATTAAATTATTAAAGCAGCCCTAGTTTGTCCTATTTCGTGTAGTTCATAATCTCTTTCTACATCACTTTAAAGATTTATAATGTCAAGTCTTAACATGCATAAGCCTACTCAGTCTTGTTTCTCTTTGGAAACAAATCACCTGAAGGAGCTTTTCTGTTTTTCTAGGGGTCCTCAGAGAAGTCACAACCCACTTCATTGTTGATGCCCGCGCCCTCAACAAGGTTGGAGGAAATCATGTCAAGGTTCACATTATCAACCCCTCCGGCAGCAACACAGACACCTACATCACTGACAAGGGAGATGGCACCTACAGAGTGGAGTACACAGCATTTGAGGATGGTAGGCAAAAAAATATTACATCATTTCTTTTACCAGTTTTAATTCACACTGTCAAAGGATCATAAGTTAGAGAGGCATCATACCACAATTATTGAAGTAAGATCTAAGTCAGATGTGTAACATTAATAAACCTGTCCAGCTGCGGATATATAGATGATTTTACACAGACAGGCTGTCTGAAAGATTGCCTACAGACAGCCTGAGAAATCACTAACAGGTGCTCATTTTGGGTGCCATTTGGGAATAAAGCAGGGAAGTGGGAAAAGAAAGAACGAGAGGAGAGAGAGGGGTATAAATACAACATGATGCGGTGGAGCAATGATGTGAGGGGCAGAGAGCAGGGAGGCAGAGAGGCAGACAGACTCTGTTTTATAAATAGTGTGCTCTGGAACAGAAGCTCTTAACCAGGCAGGTATGTGTGCTGAAGGCTGCCTGCACACAGCTATACAGCAGGGGAATAACGGGGGATATTAATAGAGACCTATAACACAAAGCAAAGAGATCACAGAGCACTTCTTCACCACCAGACATGCTCTAATATCACGGCAGTGCGGCTGGGAATCTGGCATATAGGCCTACTGAGAGGGCTCTGTCAGAAAAATGTTGTAACAGAATAATGAATAGGGAACAGATGTAATGCCTTGTACTTTCACCAGAGCGTCTGCACTCTAGATGGCGTCTTTTATAAATAAACAGATGTTTATCTCCCTAAAAGGGAGTTTGTCTGTTCGATAATTAAAAGCAAGCAGCAATAACAGAAAATATTTGCTTGCTTTTATAACACTCAGACAGGGAGGTTTGATGTATCTGTTTGTTTGCAGGAATGCATCTGATTGAGGTGCTGTATGATGATGCACCTGTGCCCAAGTGTCCCTTCAGAGTGTCTGTGGTGGAGGGATGTGATCCTACCCGGGTCCGTGCTTATGGACCAGGTCTGGAGGGAGGAATTACCAACAAACCCAACTGCTTTACTGTGGAGACCAGGTACTGTTGGATCACATTTAAAGGAGAAATTTGTGAGAACTTGACTCAAACGTGCAGTTAAATAAAAGCATTGGCTTCTCTTTCAGGGGTGCTGGTACAGGAGGCCTGGGCCTGACCATCGAGGGAGCCTCAGAGGCAAAAATATCCTGCAAGGACAACAAGGATGGCAGCTGCAGTGTAGAGTACATTCCCTTCACTCCTGGAGACTATGATGTCAACATTAACTATGGAGGTCACCCGATCCCTGGCAGTCCGTTCCGTGTCCCAGTGAAGGACCCTGTGGACCCCAGCAAGGTGAAGTGCTCAGGTCCAGGTCTGGGCGCCGGAGTGAGAGCCCATGTTCCTCAGACTTTCACAGTAGACTGTACCAAAGCTGGACAGGCCCCACTGGATGTCAAACTCTATGGCCCATCAGGTAAGGAAATACTGCTTAACTATGTATTCCCATAAACCCTGACTACACTAAGCTGATGAGTAACAGCAAGTTTTTCTTACATGATCTTTTCCATATTGTCTTATTTCCAGGTACTGTGGAGCCAGTCGGTGTGAAGAACAATGGTGATGGCACCCACACAGTTCACTACACCCCAGCCCAGGATGGCCCTTACACTGTAGCTGTCAAATATGCAGATCAAGAAGTCCCGCACAGGTACAGTGTGGATTAAAGAAAACCCCACAAGACCAGGCAGTATGGGCAGATATGTCTTAATTAAAGTTCTGCTCTGTCTGTCTGGATTTAAAAAAGAAAAGTGTAGTTCAGCAAGTAGTTTTCTACTTTTCCAGCAATTTTCTATTCCTATTTCTGTCTGTTGTGGGACTGGGTTTAGTAATTTTACTTGACATTCTCCCTTTCCACAGTCCATTCAAGGTAATGTCTCAGCCTGGGCATGACGCCAGTAAGGTACGCGCAAGCGGCCCTGGTCTAGACACAAAAGGTGTGTCTGCAAGCCTGCCTGTTGAGTTCACCATTGATGCTCGTGATGCTGGAGAGGGACTGCTCACTGTGCAGATTCTGGTGGGTTCAGCTGCCTTTCACATCCAAATTTCTGTACACAGGCCACCATCTAAAATAACTCCTACTATTGTCTATTGACAGGACCCCGAGGGCAAGCCAAAGAATGCAACCATCCAGGACAACAGGGACGGCACCTACACTGTCTCCTATGTGCCTGACTCTACAGGCCCTTATACTATCACCATTAAATATGGAGGAGATGAGATTCCTTACTCCCCATACCACATCCAGTCCCTGCCCACAGGAGACGCCAGCAAATGTCGCCTCACAGGTAAAAAAAAAAAAAAAAACGCTCTGTGGATCCATAATTATTATGATAAAATGAAAAAAGTATTATAGTAATAGCATTTACATATTTATATTAAAAGCCTGCATTTTTCCTTCCCAGTTTCAATTGGAGGACATGGAGTGTGTGAGTAACCTTTAAGGTTTT
>JAQQZW010000021.1:17989663-18000806 GCA_029814745.1 Zanclus cornutus | reverse complement strand
ACAATCCAAAAACATAAGACCCAAATAACGATTTTATAAGAAGAAAAAAGGAACAAATCCTCGTATTTGAGAGGCCGGAAACAGCAAATTTGGGCATTTTTGCTTGATATATGGCTTACACAGTTAAATGATTACCAAAACTGTTGTTGAATCCTGTTGATCAACTAATGTGTTAAACCCTTGTACTGTATGACCAAGTGTACTGTTTCTCTGTCACGGCTGCCTCACCTCATTTCTGTGTTTGCTGAAGTTAGTCATGGGCCCATAGGAGTTCACACCATCAACAGCATTTCTCTGAGCTTTATGTTTATTGAGGGCCTCAATCACATCTTGAATCCTCCAAAGTTCTTTCTGGATATTGACGTGCTGCTGGCTGGGAGGCTCCGTCTGGGTGTGCACAGAAAATACACACATGTTCATTAATCACCTGACATTACTTGCAAGAACTTAACACTTAACTGTCTTCTGGACAAAGGGAAGAGCAGAAAGGCAAGAGAAACAGTTGTGTAATTATCGCCATGCTGATGACAGGTTTCTCTTTAAGTAAAGGGCACTTAAGAGGAGGATGTCCAGGCTCCCTGCTGGCCCTCTGACTTCTCTACTCTGAATAAGCATTGGCTCTGACTCAGGCTAAACCAGCAATAACCGTTCTCTGTGTCTACATCTCTCCCGTGATGAAGGACAAGATAAAAGGCAGACTTAATTAAGACCAGCTCTATCATCGCTACACTCATCAATCACTCACTACGTTGCTTTGATCTCTCAGTTACTTTCCTCCACACTGCAGCTAAGGGCACTGGAGTACAGAAATCTTCTTAACTTTATCCCGAAAGTCAAATTAAAAAAAAGTGTCTACAAAAAGTTGAGTAGGTGTTGAAGGTAATATGTCACATTTTCAGCTTTCTTTGAAGCGCTGCAGTACATATATTCCAACCAAAGTTTGACTATTTCACCATGCCAGTGTTAGACAGCAGAAGCGGGAAAAAAGTAAAGCAGCGCAGCTTCAGCCTCAATACTTATTCTACCTGTGGGCTTCCTAGTGCCTCAAGTTGATCCAGCAGGTTGTTCTTAGCCACAGTCACATCTCCTTCCAGCTTGTCATACTCTCTCCACGACCGCTCGAGCTCCTGGTTTGGTAGAGTTACACTTTGTGAATGACAATGTTTAAAAAACAAATAAACAAACAAACAAACAGGCAAACACTTTCATCTTACTCCACAGTGTCCAGCATAAGTGCGTGTACCGTGTGTGAATGTACTGTATGACTCACAGCTGTGACTCTGGAAAGCTCTCTGCAGGTGCTGAGCAGGCCGCTCTGCAGTAAGTCTCTCTGCTGGATGACACTCTGCAGTGCAGCAGGGTTATCAGAGCCCATCTCTATCTCCTGGCTGGCTGACAGCAGCGCTGTCTCCAGGGTGTGCTGAAGGAACACACAACATATCAAGCACACATACAGGATGAGTATGCAATTTGTCACTGTAACCTTTAAGACAAGTTAACTTTAGCAAAGTCATAATGGATTATTCAAGCCTCTTCAACTTTTTGGCCCACAACCCTGTTTTTAGCTCCCATACTTCTTGCTATGGTGTTAAAAAATGTAGCATGTACCTTTTTTTCTTTATTGGTACAACTGTAAATCATCTTTTTGATTTTACTACTTTTAATTTAGTTTCATCTACAAAGTACGTTAACAAATAAAAATAACCCATTATAGCCCAATGCATAGCTTTTAAACAGCTTATGTTATCTCATCATCAGTCCAAAAACTCACAATATTTAATCTGTAATAGATAACATAAAAAATAAGCAAAAACTCAAATTTGAGGACCTTTAACAGGCTATTGTTTGGTATCCTTACTTGAGCAGCTTCTTTATTCCTTAATCATAACCAAAAATATTCAAAAATGCATATATCAGGTCTTCATTTAAATGTTAGAATTTAATTTTTGCTTTTTATGTGCATGAAGTGAACTCAAACTGACCACAAACTATGCTACAGTTTACAATTTATATATTCGTTTAAGCAAACAAAATATAAACATTTGTGTGAATTTCCTGTGACTCTGTTTGCATAAACAAATAAAGTTGAGTTAGATATGGTGGACAAACAGACCAGACAACTCTTGAAAGTTGATGGCAGTAGCCAAGCTGTAGTTAATCATTATAACAGATACATAGGTCCTTTGAGTTTGTTTGTTCCCTCTCTCTCAGTGCCTCTGTGCATAAATCTTTACTCAAGCTATTCCTAGAATTTAAACAGTGTAAACTGCGTATTCCTTACAGTTTATTTTTTCCAACACATCACAGTATTTCAGACCGTGTTTTGTGTGAGAAAGCAATTGTGACAGGTGTACATTGTTTCGTCACCTTCTCTCTGTACAGCTGCTGAAGTTTGTCCTCCTGTGTCCTCACCACTTTATCCTGCTCACACAACCTGCTAAGTTTGGTCTGAAGAGAAAACAATACAGAGTCATGACCGATTATGTATAGTTAAATACAGTATCATGTCGCGCACGAGGGCAACAATGAACTTACATCAATGTCCACCTCCTCAGGCCTACATGTATAGGCGTGTTCTCTGTAGTCTTCTGGACTCAACTGCGAAAAAACAGACAGAGCATTAGACAGAGATACCAAATATGTGCTTACACATTAGAATCTGGAGATCTAATGCAGTGTCATGACAAGGCTCTCACACTGAGCTACAGGCTTTGTCCTTCAGTGGAAACTCACATTTCACTGAATCAGACAATCTAAGTTAGTAAACCAACAGTGGGAGAGCAGCCAGTCTAAACACAGATTTGGTGCCTTGTGTTTCATCACATTACAATCTTTTGTCTCCATCAGCCCAGTGCAGGAGTTTTATTGGAAATGCAAAGGGAAGGTATGTAAAACAATCTTGCTGACTAAACTCTAGAGTCAACGCATAAGCTGCTTCCACCAACTGTGTTTCCTCCAGCATATGCTCTGCAGTTAGTTGGTCCAAGGACTCTGCCTGCCTGGTAGCTGTGGTCTGACTACACACTGCCTCGAGTCTAAGTGCAATATTACGAAGATATTCCCAGAATAACAACATAACCACAGATTTCCTTACGAGTTAACGCACAGTATAAATGCTCAGAACAATTATAAACAGATGATCCGTTACCTAAATTCAGACTAAAATACAGATAAAAGCAATTCGATGTCAGACTGTATTGCAGTTACTTCTACCCTGGTTTGTACTACAACACCTACCTTAATCACGTAACAACACCTGCATTTATGTACTTATAAGGTCAAGAAAAGGAAAACTACTTTTCTTCTATATTAATACCATTCATCTACTTCTTTTAAAGAGGAAAAAACACTCAAGTGCTCGAACTGAAATTGGGGAAATTATTTTAACTGCATTGGATCCCTTGTTTCCAGAAAATCCATTCACCACATAATGCTTCATCACCCATCATTCACCCACTCCTCTAAATCCAAAAAAAACAAAAACTAAAAAACAGTGAGGTCCATTAATACTAGGACAGTGGTATGTTTCTGTATTGTTTTGTGTTTTTACTGACAGTGGATATGAAATGAAATAATGGCTATAAGGTCAAAGTGCCAACATTCAGATTTAATTTACATCCTTAATGGGGCCCCCAAAACAACTAATGACTGGCTAGTCAACAACTTACGGACATCAGCAGAGGTATCTTCCCTCATAACGCCTGAACTGCAGCTATCTTCTTTAAGTCTGGCCTTCAGCAAGTGATACACATGATCATAACGCACTTCAGATCACACATCTGTTTGGCCCTGAACAGGTTGGTTGTTTTTGTCATACAGTACAATCATATGTTCATTAATCTGCACTTTTAAAAACTCTTAAAGTTAAGAGTCAACACTTTAACTTCATTGACATTATTTAAAAAAAAACACCAAAAAATAACTAACTGTCCAAATACTTTTAGACTCCACTGTATGCAAACATTCCTCACTCACATCTGCATTTTTTCATTCACACTTTTCTCTCCACTTCTCTCCTCAGTTGAACCACACAGTACAGTTAAAGCAGGTGGGACCTGAGAACCACATGGCATTCCACACAGAACATGCAGACTCTCCCACAGCTCAGGGAGCTTCACTGTGGTGTTGTGTGGTGTGGATTACGACTGACATGGGGAGGAGGAGGAGAAAGGAGACAGACTATTGGCAGCTGAACAGGTGGGAATGCAGCTGTTGCCGGGCTGGTACGCCAATGAATGGGTGGGAGGGGTGAGGGTGGGTGGGGAGAGTCTTCGGCGACACTTTTACACCTTGAGAGGCGGTCACAAAAGTGGCAAAGTGATGACATAACCATCGTCACAAACAAACCGGTCTTCTATATCCTTTCCAACAGCAGAGTGTAAATAGAGGGTGACAGGGAAACTATGCAGGTATATAGGACAGAGAGACTCAATCTAGAAGACATCTGTTTTTATCTTCATCATCAATGTGTCTCCCTTGCAATATTACATACAAGGTCTATTCCACAGTTGATGCTCAAGTGTACTCAGTCTTAACTACTAAATCCTAACAATAACAAATTAATAAAGCATCACTAGTTGAACTAACTAAAAGCATGTATTAATCTGGCATCTTGTTTTATGATAGTGAAAGAATTATGTATTCCAGCTAAAAGTGAAAATATATATTTTATTCATTTTACTAAACTGATGTCATAAAAAAAATCCCCTACAATATATTTTTTCCCATGGACAGATACAGTACTTGGCAATTCACTGGACTGAGAAGAGACATGTTTGGCAACCCAGAATTAAGTCATACTAATTAGAGTCCTGCTGCCATGTTCAGGTGGCTTGGCTAATGAGAGGGAACACATTCTGCAAAGAGCTTTGAAAAATCACAGACTAACCTTTACTGGTTAAGGGTCACTAGAAAAAACAAAATGATTAAGGACTAAAGGCTTTGCTACCTAAATGACCTGGGTGTAACCACATTTTTAGTTTTCAATTCGGACAGCCACACAGCTAGCTGAGTGTTTTCTAAAAATGTGTCAACCTCTTGAGTAAACTATATCAAGCCACCAAACACAAACTTAAGAGTGAGTGAGGGATTTAACTAAAAAGTGAAGCATACACATCATATTACTCTTTTACAAGTCATGCCCATATTGGCATGACTTCACATAATAAGAGGAGAACAGTCAAAAGCAATGAATGAGGAGGTGCTGGCAATACAAACGATACAAGGAGACCAGTCTCAAGATGCCATGAGGACTTGGACAACGGAGGAGGAGCATTGCACAACAGACCAAAATAACAACAGCGACTGGTGAGGATGAGGCGGAGCAAAGCCTTTGGCTGGCCTTACTTGCTGGTAAAGTTGAGGCCTTGGGGCAGAGTTCTCAATCAAAGTGTGAGTCATGACGATTAAAGGGTCATTTTCCTTCATCTAGTCCAGTGTGGAGAGGAGCAATATAGTAAGTGTCAGTTTATAGCATTGCTTGATTTCAGAGACAAAACCGACAACGTTGCTTCACCTTGCTTGCTCTCTCTCATGAAGCAGACTCAAACACAAACATCCAGAGTCAACAGGGATGGATACAGCAAAGAGAGGCAATAATAGACGCTTGCATACATGATCAGGAAGACATTGTTGTGCAAAGCTCTAAGACGCTTACTTATTAGCTGTGGAAAGTTCCCGTTAAACTAGGATGCATTATTATAATGCAAATATATTAAGCACTATTGTTGCAATGTATGTAGTGTAGTGAAAAAGACGGTGAATGCTAAGCCTCATCACCTTAGTTTCAGTGTGACAAGCACAATTACATAGGGGTATTTCTCAGCGGAAATACAAATCTGAGGCACTGAAGTATGAAATTATCTACCCTATATTATTAGTGGAAATGTGTTATTATTCCTCTGAGTACTATATGTTGCACTTTTGTAATTAGTCAAACTTTCAAGCGAGTTAAGAGTATGTTTTTAGACTAATGAATAAATGAAAAGGCCCATCTAAAAATGAATGTTGCGAACTAGCTTAGGCTATAATTGTTGTGGCATGTGACACTAGTACATGCTATGTATTTCTGCCTATAAAAATTTACATTAAGTTATATAATAATAAGCTAGCTAGGCTTCAAATGGACAATCAAAGGATTTTTTCATCAGAAACTACTGATAAATATAATAATAGCAAAGCATTAAATGAGCTCAGTTCATGAGAGGAGGAGACAGGGCCATGCATTCATGCATTACCCCACCTGATTGTCCAAATACATGAGGTTCCTTTGGAGGTGATGGGAGAGAATGTCGTTCTAACGTCAGCAGCAAAAAGGAGAAGATAGAAAAGGCAACAGCAGAGTAAGACAAGAGAAGAGGACGCCACAGTATTTCTCTGATGCTCTCCCTCTCTTACTCACAAAACACACAAGCATGTCATGTACATTACACCCAAAATTAACCAGACATAAAGGAAGGCAGGACCAGTCAAGGAGAAGAGAAAAGTTCAGGTAGCAGATGTTCTACTGTATATGCATAAGGTAACAGAATGAGTGTACTGTGGGACATGAAAGAGCTCTATCATGACGAAATAGCCACGGAAGCAACCCACAAACAAAGCAGTGGGCAGTACTTAAACCAGTTTTGAGTATCTTGATACTAAGCCACTAATCTACATAAGGTAAGGAATCAATCTTTGACTTTACTGATACAAGGAGACCTCTAGTAACCTGCAGAGTAGTAGCTTAAAAAAAAGTGCATAAGTGATTTTATGCCTAAATCCCTTATATTTAATCATTCTCCACCCTGGCTGACCCACATCAGTAACAGTCAAATCTGTAGTCTGACGTCTTAAAAGGCAAAAATCTTCAATTAACATTTACGTATGCCAGTGGCCTTAACCTCCTTAACCGGTTACTCTTTAAGCTCACCAATGGCTTTAACTTTCATTTCTGACTAACATCTGGCTGTAATCTTCAGGGAAGTAAAATCATTCAAACATCTGCTCAGCTGACTCAAGTGGCTCAAATGTAACGTTTAGAAAATAGATTATATTTATTTCCAGGCATTTCACACGTTTTGGGAAAAGCTCAGTAGCAAGTTAGCTGATCCCTAAATATGATAAAATTAAAGCCAAAGCGTAGTCCTCTATCGCCTTTTCTGCTTTTATTGCCCGTGTGCGAAGACCAAAAAAAAAAAAAAAATCCTCTGGATCCAGATGGATAATGGAAGTGGGTAAAGATGGCATACACAGCACACGCTAACACACAAGGCTGCAGGGGCATCTCTGGGGGCCTGACCTTTGGGTTGTCGCCATCCATGTTTAGTTGCATAAGCTGTGCTACAGTGTGCTCCCGGATACTGTTTAGCTCTGCCTGCTGCCGTCGCAGCTTTATCAGCAACAGAGTCAGTTCCTCAGGCTGCAAGGGAGGGAGGAAGGGAGGGACATACAGCCACAATGAAACAGGGACACACCGCAGGGGGAGTGGGAGAGGACAGGAGAGAACACACCAGGACAGGAGATTTAGAGGTATCAGGCTCCTGGTAGGTGAACAGTTGCAACGTCTAGATACTGAGTTGTCATGCAGCTCAGGACCATGAGATAATCCAAGGTGCTATCGCTGTCTGCAGCATGCAAATTCCACAAATTCACTTAAGACAGAACAACAGTTTAGCATTTATTACAGAATCCAGTTCACACTTTACCAGATCTGTGAGGACATAGCACTGTGTGCAGCTTTGACATAAATTCCTGATCTGGCTTAGAGAGTTGTGAGTGACAGGGTTTTTAAGTCTCCACTGGTGTGAAGCAAGTCAAAGAAGCTCCTGAAGTGAACACAGCCTAAATCCTACCACTCTGAACATACGTCTGAGTTCTGCCTAAATCTGTCTCTAAAGATTCTGCCACATTGTCTTCTTGGAAGGAAATGAAGGACAGAAAGAGGGAGAGGGAGACAGGGAGGGTAGGTGGTGTGAAAAAAGCCTTGTCGCTCAAAGAAGTCCAATTAAACCCAAATGTATAAGTGTGAATAGCCCAAGCCTGAAATTAGTGAGTGCTGTACAGTATAACAGAAATTCAGTTAGAAGATAGTGATAGACAGAGAAGGGATGGATGAGGACTTACTGTTTTGCCCTGGAGGGACTGGGCAGTGATTGTTTGGACTGGGATCCCTGCAGGCATAGACCTCCTATCAGGTGGGTAGGCATACTGCAGGACACAGTGAATAAAAAATAAAAGCTAACATGTCATTTTACACTATTGATTGCTTTAAATAATAAGTCACAGCTTAACACTTCGATCAAAAACAAAGAAATACTTTGGTCATATCCTTAGTGGTATAAAGCAATTTAGATATTTTTTGTTTAATTTGCAAAAGCAGTCATCCATCCATCCATCCATCCATTCATCCACCTATCCATCCATCCACCGAGCCGATCCCAGCTGACTTAAGGCGAGAGGCAGTTAACACCCTGGATAGGTCACCAGTTCATCACAACGATGACACACAGAGACAAACAACCGTTCTCACACACATTTATGACTAAGGGCAATTTTGAGTTGCCAATTAACGTAACCTGCATGTCTGTGGACAGTGTGAGGAAAACGGCGATATTGAGATATCCATCTCAAATTTCTGTTACCATAAACACAATAAAGATAAATTAAATCGAAAATTAGTCACACTAAAAAGCTTCTTAGTGGTCCTTGTTACTCCGAGTGATCCTCTGAATTTTGTTAACAGCTTTTTTAAAAACTATTTCTGAAGTAAAAGGTAGTTCTTAAAGAAAACCTTGATGGCAAGTTGTGACACTGATTGTGGAAAGAGATGTTGTTGTACAGCTAATGTATTTTTTAAAATGACAATTTTTAAAGCTGGGCGTACCATTAACAACTTTCAACTCCCCTGCATTTTGTTACAAGCAAAGGTACCTTAAATTCGAATATATATAAAACCATAACCATCTGCATAACTACACACTACCAAGGTAAGTGACAAATACATTTTTTGTTATGCAGGTGAACCATCACTTTAGCATTCAAGATCCCGTGTGTACGGTTTAGTGGCGTCTAGCGGTCAGGTTGCAGATTATCTGTGACTGAATATTCCTCCGCTCACGCTCCCCTTCCAAACATGCAGGAGCACCTACTGTGGCAGCGAACAACATGAAGAATGCAAGAGGAGGACGGTAGGATGGTAATGAAAACACAAAGATTCTTATTTTCAGGTGATTATACACTAATGAAAACAGACTTACGAATATTATATTCCATTTCTGCCATATTCTGCAAATAGGCATCCTAAATCCTACACACTGGACCTTTAACTGACCTTATTGAGTTGTGGTCTGTGCCGTCTGTCAATGCTCAAGTCTCTTCTGTAGATGTGGGAGGAAAGCTCTGTACGAACACTGTTCATGTTGTAGGATCGCATTGGAGAGTAGCCACCATACATGGACAGGGAGCCGTGGGAGGGTGAGGGGGGGATGGAGTGGCTTGGTGCAGCATGCTCCGACAAATTGATCATTGTTTTGGGACTGGCCATATTGCTGTAGAGCCCCGGCTGCCTGCTGTAGGCCTGCCTTTGCTGCCACTCAAATAACTGCCACATGGTGTCGTCGCGCATGGAGCGGCGCTTGTCAGCTGGTGAGGGACCCAGGGCCTGGTCGTACAACGAGGGCGACATGCTGCAGATACTGTCTCGCTGTGCCATGCTATTCCTGGGCATACTGCAGTAGCCATCACCATAATGAGGCATATAAGGTACCCTATGGCTTGGCATGTTTCTAGGCAGCGTCTGGTATGACGTAATGCTGGAGAGAGGAAGAAATAACATAAGTTGTTATGAGGGAGCTGAAGAGATCTTACTGACCTTATTAACACAAACTCTTTAACTGGTGTTGAGTGAAACTCAGTAATTCAGCATTTAATAATAAACTAATAATAACGTAGATGAGTAGCAGAGATATTTATTTTCTAAAACAAGATTTTGTTTCATGAATGATAGGCTCTACCTGGCATGTTCAAAGTAGAAAAGAAGTTGTTTATTGTCAGTTAAGGCTTTCACTTCTCAATCTTTTTTTATTTTCAATAACCCAAAACCAAAACATCCAATTTTAACCTGCTAGCCAACTCACTCATCAAAGTAATGTCATGTTATGATATCAGTGGTTTGTAGTTGCAAAAAACACCCCTAGTCTAATCTACATAGATTCAATCTGGACCCTTCGCTCTCAAGAACCACCCCAGGACAAATTAGAGCTTTCCAATGACAACAAAGCTTTGAAAAGCTGCACTCCCACAGTGGGTTCAAAGTCAGTGCATTTGGCATTGAAAGAGCTTCCTATTGAGACTCCCTGACAGATTGTGGCCAAGACGCTCACTAGTCTGAATAAACTCAGTAGCACAAAAATAAAGGTTTGCGACTGTATGGAAACTAAACATCATTCTGGATGACACTGATGTAATGACAAACAGAGACTGTCGAAAGAGCTGAACAGAGAGGGAACGGAGATGATGTACATGTTTATCACAGGGGACAGAAATAATTACCAAGGCCTTGCTGTGGTCTATCCATGATCATCTTTTTCATGCATTGCTCAAAACAGATTTGTGTGTTCATTTTTAAAATAAACTTATTCAAGGAGTGAGTGGATGCATAGAGGCAAGGCTGTGCAAACCATGAGCACAAGCCAGGCGATGAGAAAATGACAGACAGATAAACATATGGAGAGACAGACACACTGACAGACGGGCGGGCAAGCAGACAGACAGACGAGGTGACACGGCATGTTTAATCTCAACCAATTAAAAATGGGACTCACAGCAGGGTCTATGGCAGGCAGTAACTTCAGCTAAAAATCTGCTTTGCTATTGTTTTTCTCCAGTTCTAC
Organism: Zanclus cornutus; assembly: GCA_029814745.1. Classification (NCBI taxonomy): domain Eukaryota; kingdom Metazoa; phylum Chordata; class Actinopteri; order Acanthuriformes; family Zanclidae; genus Zanclus; species Zanclus cornutus. Next base: position 17,989,935 of record JAQQZW010000021.1, on the reverse strand, counting down.
TGACTGGTACCCTCTATAGTGTAGAATAAAGAGTTTAAATCATGGTGATGAGTGTTAGAATCCTTGGGCTTCAAGCAGCACAGCTCTAGAAAGAAATGGGACTAAGAAGCTTAAGAAAATCGGAGTGTGCATTTGTACTGTATGTGGGCACTGAGATGCTACTGGAGATTCTCTCCTTTCTCAAGACGCTGGTGAATCAGCATTTCTACATTATGTAAAGTTCTGCCAAGTTTCATTTCTTGTTGTCAAAGTAGAAAAAGACTGGATTCCTG
>JAQQZW010000021.1:17870026-17884463 GCA_029814745.1 Zanclus cornutus | reverse complement strand
AATAACATTCATTGTCTTTCTTGTGTGTGTGTGTGTGTGTGTGTGTGTGTGTGTGTGTGTGTGTGTGTGTGTGTGAGCCACACATGCAGGCCTTTTGGCATCTCTTTGATGCCGTCACAAAGATCTTTCCATTTTTCCTCTTATTGTAAGGGAGGTAATTCTGTCCCTCCCTCTCTGTAAAGCCCTCAGCACCATCCGGTTTTGATTTAGCCTTCCTTTTTTCATACTTTGTTTTTGATCCCTGCATGAAACCTGGTTAGAGGGGTCTCAGGGGTGGGTCATTACTTTGTATGTGTGCGCGCTCAAATGCGTGTGTGTGATGTTGGCATTACCCCTTGTCTCTTTGAGGCCATCTGGAGTCGGCACATGTGGGAAAACCTAGTGTTAGCGCAGAATGTGAATGTGTCGGGGTGTGTGTGTGTGTGTGTGTCACTTTGACATGCCAGCACATTTGTAATAGATTACATCACAGTTGATTTTAAATTCCAGTCCAACTGAGCACAGCAGCTGATAGAAAACACAATAAAAATGACATTTAATGCTGAATTCTTCATATCCTTATCTTCTACAAATTGAAATGCGGGGACACACACACACACTCTCATGTTGTACCCTGTTTTAGCAGATGGGACCAGAGTAGTGTGTGTGTAAGCAGAAACACTGTTCTGTGATCTGTTGAGCCTAAACAGTCTGAGTCACTACTTAATAATGCCCCACTTGTTCTCTGGGTGTGTTCTCGTGTACATCCTTGTGTTGAGGACTATTTGGTGGTCAGAGGTTTGTCTGGTTAGAGTTGGAGTGATGACTACATCAACCTCGGTGAAGCAGTGAAGACATCTAGAAAATACGGCTGTGAGGTCAGTCGAATCAGATTTGAATGTTCATTTTTACAAGATTTAACAATTTGTTCACGTTTTAATGCCTTTTTTGGTCATCTGTGATATGAAAACCTCTGATTTCAAGTCAAAGAAAGAAAGTAGTCCTGCTCATAGTTCAGTTATAAAACCCCAGCTCACCACGCATCGTCTCTCCTGCCGGGCTGCTCACAGCGCTGTCAGCCGAAGAGCCAATCACAGTGGACGGCAGTGGAGGAGGGTTTACCACCGTCTGGTTCAAAAGTGGTTTATCCGACTTCACACAGTCACCACCGCAGCAGAGAGCGTCGGGGCTGCCAAGAGACGCGAGCCGCTCTCCCCTCCTCACGCTGGGCCAGCCCTGCGTCACCCTCCTCTGCTTCCATCACAGTTAGCTTTGTGGTTTGTGGTCGTATTATGGATCAAACTGTAAAGTTTAAAGCATTCTGTGCTGTTGATCATTTGCTGCTCTGTGTACAATGACGCAGCTTAAAAACAAAAGTGCATTGCTTAGACTGAATAGGATGCGATTCAACTCAGGGTCTGATGGCTGAATTCATATCAAACTTTCAGGAGCCAGCCCCAGTTAGAAGTATTTAAGGGTTAAGTTTAGCAGGTGGCTTATTACTGTGCTGCAAAGAGTTTATTATTTAAGAATGTATCACAATATTTTTGTAACTGCATCAAGGCAAAGGAAATATTTGAATTTAAAAATCTTCTAATACTGTAGTGGCTTAAAAATAAGACATAAAAATCTCATTTGGAAAAGGGATGGATCGTATTAAACTCTTGGAAAAGGCTGTTAAGTCAAGTCAAGTCAGTGTTATTCATATAGCGCATGACATACTCTGTCCTTAGACCCTCGATTTGGATAAATATATAAATAAATCAAAAGCACCATTTCCTCAGATATAAATACCAGTTTTATTGTCAGAAGATAGATGTGCCTTTTCTCTGCTGCCTGCACTCTGTGCTGTAGAGGGAAAAACCAGAAGGTTCCAGCAGAGCTAAAAAGACACTCTACTGGTGAATAACTCTGCTGAAGAAATCCCTGGAGTGGGATATTAGATTCTTATCATAGAATAAATAATTGATGCAAGTGCAATGATTGTGGTAGAGTTGAACACACATAAGAGGATCTTACCCAACCACAAGACACAGTGTTGTTTTTGGATTAATCATCTATTCCAAAACAATAGATGCAATTCTCCTTTTATGTCTAAAACTGATGAGTGATGCCAGGATATATTAATACTCCATGAATACTACTATGAAAGAGTAGCAGCCAGCATTTTCTTCCAAGCTGGGTCTCACAGTGAGAGACCCAGCAAGGGATAATATAAATAGCATTCTCAGAGGTATACATTATTGAATCAAATCCAGTGCAGGGAAGTCCATTTCTATCCTCGTTCATCACCAAATCCTATGAATGAGGCGAAGGAGAGTACGGGTCAGCAGGCCTGTCAGGAGGAGGATGGCATTAAGATAACATGAAGATCTGCCTTAGCCTAGAGAGAGTGTGCGAGTGTGTATGAGGAAGTGCCTTTTCAGTGGTATTTGTGAGGGCAAGTGAGTGTCTGCCTTTTCGTGTTTGTGCATGCCCTGTGCATAACTGTTTAAAAGCCGCTGATAGATAAGACAAAGGATGGAGTGAGGGGGAGAGTGTTAACTCAGCCCCTCAGGCCAGAGAGGTAGAGTTGTCATCCTGCTCACAAACTCGCCTCACCCCACTCCCCCGCTGCCAACCTTCAATCCCACTGGTCAAGGACATCCAGTTGACACAGCCCAAAGGGACAAATACACTCAGTCTGAGCAGGTATCGAGCAGGCAGGTCCTAACAGCACTGCATCACCTCCTCTTTAATCTGTCACATCGACAGTCTTGAACAAACACGTTTACAAGGACAATTTTGACTCACAGAGAGGAAAACAAAGTTGAAGTACAAACAAAAGTGCAAGCATGATAATAAAAGTAAAAGTTTCTTTGCTTCATCCAACATCAAAATCATATTCAAAAAGTGGACTAATAAGCACATGTCCTTCATTTGATTAACATTTTAACAACAATAAACACATAAGGTAAGTGATGCTTCACACAGTAAACAGTCTTTTCCCTGAGTATCACTCAGTCTTGTAACTTCATCCAAATACATCGACTGTTAGTAAATTCTGCCTCAGAGTGAGTTTAATTTACATCTGATAAATAGGGATAAATGAGAGTGCACCACTTCTCTGCTCAGGTGAATTTGCCGCAATCTTACAGTCTGAGAAGTCTTTGGATTGATTCTCTCCTTCAGTGTGTCTGCACCCCCTGCTGGCAGCAGGCCTGCAGTGCAGTGCTTTCTGATGTCAGACTGCACAGTTCCCGAGGTTAAACCATTTCTCTTTTTGAAGCGACTCCTCCTCCAGTTTAATGTTGGTTGCAGCCACAAAAGTCTTCTTGCTCTTCACGGTCACTTCCAAGACCATCCCATACAGCAGTGGTACATAACTGTACTCCAGCTATAAATAAGGGGCAGATACTTTATTCGAACAGCTCTGCATTCAGGGCATTCAGCTATTTGAGGACATATATTGAGTAGTTTGGCAAATTTGTCACTTTAGACTTTGGGAATTTTTTGGAAATAAAACTGACCTGACACTGTCCCTGTATACTATACTGCATATAAAACTGAGGAAGTATTTGCACTTGATATACGGTACCATACTTATTTATGTGCATACTTAGATATGTACTATGTCTTCTCATTTCATTTTCTAAATACTTACTACTAAATTCATACTATTTATGCTTAACAGCTTATCTGAAAGGCACATGGACTTACAGAATTAGATATTGGCCCATTACCAAAGGATGAAGCTACACTTTCTGAAACCTGCCCAAAGGATGCTGTGACTGAACTAAATCATTGATAGAATATAGGAAGAATGGAAGCTGTACCAGTTCATTGAAGGTGGGGTTGTCATTATTGCGGACCACCTTTGTCTTCTTCTTGTGGCGCTGCTGAGGGTCCGGCCTTAGACGTGTGACCACGTAGGCATCAGGGTTAGAGCCGTTTGCCTGCTTCTGTTGAAAAGAGAAAAAGAGGCAAAAAGCACAACCTGCTCTTAAGAACACATCGTGAAGTATTTGTAACAGAGAACAAAAGCACTGTTTGTTTTTCTCTTGTTAAATGCTACAAACCATGTAATGATAGAGGTGAAGAAAACTCACAATGTTCTTTAGGTGTTTTACCAAGACTGAGAGCTTATAGTCAGAGTAAGAAATGTAGAGCTGGATCTGAGGACGGGATCCTGCAACAGATCAGCGCATTAGAGACACTAAATCACTGCGTATCTTATACTGTATATGGACTATAATCAGAAAATCCAAAAGGCAGAATCAACCTTCACATTTCAAGTAAGAACGGAGCATGAGGTTTTTTAGCCTTAAAACTTTTTCAAGTACACCCACTTTTTATTTAAGAGCAGGTAAATTACCTTTGACCACACTTTCTTGGAATATGTTGGGGCCATCCAGGAACAAGCTGCACACAAATTCATTCTGCAAAGCGAGGAAGTTAGAGACAGTGTGACAAGAGATCAGCTGTTATATCTGCCCCTGGAACATAATCTTCAGTTCCTTGGAAACTTGTCGTCTCCTGTGGAACAGCTCCCCCTCCCTCTGTGTGTGTGTGTGTGTGTGATTATCTGCAGATGCACCGGAGACAGGGTGGAGCCACCAGCTGCACCTCATTACCATAATCAAGGCCCCTACAAAGCTCTGCCATCTCCACCCTGCCAGATCATAGTCTCATCTACCAGTTAGTAATGTTACCCTCCAGCCCCTTTATCAGATTTTTGCTCTGTTTTTCTTGCTTTGTTGCTCTTTCCTGTGACTAATTGTGTTCTCTGTGTTCCTCATAGTCTTGCTGCTCCTGCCTCCAGCCCTGCTTCATCTCCTTCCTGCCACTCTGTCTCAAATCTACGCTCACCCAGTTTCCCTAAAAACCTCCGTGGACCTGAATCCCTCAGTCCCTATCCACCCAGGTCAAGCCCCAATCCCTGGCTCGAATCTCCTTTCAGTCATCTTTTAAGTTATTTTGCAATAAATTTATTTTAATTTCTTTCCTGGATCCCTGGCTGTGTCTGCATCTGGGTTCATTAGTTTACTTGTCCCTTGATATCAACTAGTGACAAGAGGAACTTACTCCCTTGCATGGTCCCTCAAAAAGCTGTTTCAGGTATTTATTCAGCAGAGACATCCTTCTGCCTGGGGTGAATGACAGCTTATACCAGCTAGGAAACCTATAATAAAGAAGGAGTTAAAAGATGATCCAACTTATGCCATTATTGTGAAAGAAAAAGCAGTTTCTCTAAATTCAAATAGTTTTTTTTTTACTCACTGAGGCAACATAGATTCAATGAAGTGTTTCTGCAGCTCCTTATGGATCAGCTCAAACTGCCCGAACGTCTTCTCACTGTTCAGAAAACCATCATGAATGGTTACTCTCAGGTCATAGATCTGCAAAATAAAACAAAACAAATTATTTCATTAGGCTGCAGAGTGAATGAATGAGGAGAGACTGTTGATAACTCAGGATCCATTGAAGCTCAGGCAGTTGAGTGTTGTTCAAGTTATTAAACGCTGGTTCCCAGCTCACTCTTAAAGTCTCTTTAAAGAAGGCAACTAAAAGAGGCGTTTTCTCTTAAAAATCTGTAAAGCATCCCATTATTATGGCGTTTAAAGTCTGTCTTTCAGGGCATTCACAACTGCTGCACTGTAGTAGCCTTCGACTACTCACAGAAAGTACTAGTCGATAATTGGAGGAGATTTTATTTTCACCTAATAACAATGATCAACTCTCATCAGTGGGTCTCGAATACAACCAGTAAATGGTAAACTAAAGTAGGAAGGACCAACTTGGGGATAGGTAAAATAGCAAAGCCCTTGACTGGCTCTTTACAAATGGCTGTCTGCGAACGCACCGTGATCTGATTGGACTAAACCCCAGCAAGCTTGTCTGAGCTGGAGGTCCTGTTTGACTGCAGTAACAACGCAACAGCTCTCTTGCAGGGATAGCAGATGCCTTGTCTTCTGTAAATATTTAAATTTCTGTTCATGTTACACATGGAATAATGTAGAAAATGATTGTTCAGACAAATCTGTATCTGCTATGGTAAAATGTTTCCAGTCTGTTGATTGTAGTTGAGCACTGGGACATACAGTCATGTTTCTTTCTGCTTCTTACACTTGCAGCAGGTCTGCTGCTTTAATGCCTCAAACTGCACAGGGTTAAGGTCACGCATGACAACAAAGACTTCTCAACAACTACCCACAGCGCCCCCAGCTGTATATCTGCCTTAGCTGCATTTCCACTGCTAAAACTACAGAGGAACAGTTAGTCTACAATGACTCACAGTGTCGACTAGTGTTTTTTACAGTCGACAAGTCGACTTTTCTGTGAAACCTCGACTGTCTGTGCACAAGGGAATTAAACCCAAACATGGTGATAACACAGAAATATTTAATTACTTGTTTTTGAACCTTACCAAATTTTCATCAGTTTTGAAACCTAATGTCTGGTATCAAGGCATTTCATTGCCCTGAGCCGGAACTCTTTTGGAACAGTTCATTCGATAATATAAAAGAAATCAATCTCAGTCAAGTGACTTCTTTAAAAATTTTACTGTTAAATATTTCCTTTGTTTAATGTTTGCATTTTGTTTATTTTAAAAAGTGGTGTAATATTGAATCAATGTTAATGCTGGACTAATCAAACCAGCACTACTAGCGATGAAAATTTTGAGTTCCCACATGCTATATTTAATGATCTATTGGGAAACCCTTTATTTATACTGTCTTTAAATACAGTAAATTTCTGAGTGAATGATGCTTATCATTGCCACTACATCTGCTACAGGCTGAATCAGAGTAACAGGTCAAATCTCTGTGCTTCTGTTGATTGACAAGGCGCTCATTCTCTGCCTCCAAACTGACTCCTAATCTGACATCAGGAAGCCTATTCCGATCAAAGAGCAATTAAATGTCAACACCAATAACACTCCTCACTGTACTTAACACAGTACTGCCACCTGGGAGGCCATAAGTGACAGCAACATGGCACACACACACACACACACACTGTCAGCTGAGAGCCAGAGGTTATTCCTCTCAGAACAAATATGTGTGAACCTGCTGTCACTTCCAGGTGTTTCATCAGCTCCCTTGGCTATTGTGATCTAACACAAAGCTCTGTGGTGCATCGGGCAAAATTTCACAGTGACATTTGGTCTGAATTACCACAGCACAAAGAGCAACATGCAGCCTCACCACATCTTTGCCCTTGACGTTGTATCCCTGGATGACAGCTTCTTGGATGTTGGTGCTGGGAGCGGGGATGCCGTTCTGAATTTGGGGTTCCTGTTTCTTCACTTGACCCATGCTGTGCGTCAGGAAGTTAAACTTGACTGCGAAACAGCCCATGCTTTCCTTGATCTTCCTACAGCGGGGGGGATACAAACTATGTTACTACAGGAATCATATTCATACAGCGGCAGAAATAAAAGATTGGATGTTTTTAAGACTGTGTGTACTTGTGTGTTACACATTAAATTACTTCGTAAAGTAGGATGTGGCTTCCAGGTCTGTGTCATGGGGTAGGAGGTTGTTATGGACATACTGCAGGTCATTATAGTCCTTCAGTTCTGGCATTCCTGCACGTAACATCTGGACACCACATGCAAACCATGAATGAAAAGGTTTTTTTTGTAATATTATCTATTCTCAGATATAGCCCTGAGGTTGTTACCATAGTGGCGTTATTCAGTAAAAGTTTTACCAGCTCCAATATGCTGAGTATCAGTGCAGAGCGCTGTCTGATTATGTTGTAAGCTTCACAGCATAGCTCCACAAAGCGATGCAAGCGCTGAGGCTTCTTCCCCCCGCCTGTAATGAAGTGCTGCATCTCATATGTAAAGATGAACGGTGATCGGTCCCTATCATTGCAAAAAGAGAGCGGGGGAAGGTTCTTGTTAATTCACATTATTGTTTTTGACTTTACACGTTTTTCCTACGTCCTCTTGCTGCTCAAACGCCACTTTTTTCACTTCAAAAATGCTGCTTCCTTTTTTATCGACTTGCCTTTTAAAGGTTCCAAACTTCTGTGCATTGCCCATGATCTTGCCAAAGTCGATGTGAAACATATGTCCACTGGGCTTCAACATGATGTTGTCATTGTGGCGGTCACAGATTCCGAGGATGAAGGTGGCCACACACCAACCTGCACAGGAGTGGATGAAAGTCTGCACAGCCTGAGCATACACAGTTGGAGAGTGTTAGACAAAATGTAGAGTCAGTATTAAAGAGTACCGTCAAACACAATGGTCAAAATTATCAAAGATTTTGAAGTGGTCCTTACCTTCTCATAGTCCTCCTTAGTTTTGTTCCACATATGGAACCATTTCTCCAGTGTGTCCTCTCGAAGGGGGCCAGTCAGACCCCACTCCTGCTGAATCTTCCCTAAGGTCACTGCCTCTGGAACCACTTCCACCAGGCCTGATAACCACATATGAAAAACATGAATTCACAACTAAAGATAAAAGACAGAGGAACTATTAATGTACATTCAAAAAACAAACAAACAAATGAACTGACCCTGAGCTCTGCCTGTAGAAAGACACCTGTAGGTGATCATTTGCAGGTCCAGTCCCTGATCGAGCCAAACCCTGTCCATCACACGGACTATCTGAAGGACCAGCATGTCCTGACGCAGGTTGTCTCCTGTCTGAGTAACACATTTAACTGAAGAATGTTTTTTTGCTTTTCAACTCAGCAAGACAGCCTCAGTGCCATTTCACAAGTGTTTCCTTTGTCATGAGATGTTGTGCAAGCTGCTCTGTAACCGACTATGAGCTTTGATTTCCCTTTGAAAAAGGAAAGCTTAAAAGACAATAGGCCTCGTACGAGCAGATTCATCCTGAATCAGCACGTATGAGTGGGTTAAGAGAATTTATGGCATTCATTAATCTTCTCAAACTTAGGTCATGCGTATATACACATTTATTCATATATAAACAGCGTGAGCAAATCTCAAAGAGGAAAGCAAGAGAAGTTTCAGATAAGAATATAAGATGTTCTTGGATTTTATATTACCAACCTTGCAGATGACACTGACGTTCTTGGCCAGAGGGTCTGAGCAGATGAATGAGATCCCCATAGGAGCAGCATTGGAGTTATAGAACTTACATGCCTGTAGGTAACATATCAAAGGAGTAAACACTCCTGTTATTGAACTGTGTGTATATTAGATTACAGTAATGATGTAAAGGCTGTAACATGCTGCCTGACGCTCTTACATCAACGTTCAGTGCCTTCACACGGAATGCAGGATCTAGTGGCAGACAACAGCTGATCCCATCTCTGAAGAAGTCAACAATCTTTAACTTTTCTTTATCTAAGACATTCTGCAGAGAAATGCATAAAATGAAAGCACCGACAAGATAAGTTAAATAAATTAGTCGTAACAAAAGAGGATTATGAATCAGTGACTTAGTAAATGAATCAAAGGGTAGATGAGAGACACGTTTACCGACCTTACGTCGAGTCTTATCAGCGGTGCGAACCTTCTCGGCCGCCTGCATGAGCACAGACACCAGGCGGGTTTCATGCTCCAGCTCCTGCCTCAGTGCCTGGCCACAGCAGTGACGCAGGGCAGCCTGAACCTTACTGAACCAACTCTGGTAGTACGGGTCACTGTGGGCATCCTCCAACAGCCTGCCAGCATGTAAAACATTAATAAATGTTAAAACTGTACAGTACATTCTGCAGAGGAATATGCTACACATCAAAAGACAAAAAATATAAAAGCAAAGCAATCAGTGCATTTGGCCTAAAGCGGTGTAGACTTACACTGATTCCCTTTGCAACATTACAGTGTAAGTATATGTTCCATCAGTTTGATGTCTGACTCTGCTGCTCACCAATACAGTTGCTGGGCAATCCGTATGTTTTTCAGTGATCTCTCCAACAGCAGCATCACCAGCGGTCCATCCAACTCCCACTCACTCTTCAGAGCCTGCAAGAAAGGGTAGTGATCAGACGAAAATCAAACACTAAGGAAACTACAGAATGTGCCACCTATTCTCTGATATAGTTAAAAATCAGATGGCTTAAACCAATAAATGGCTTGGTTTTGGAGATGAATGTGAAGTGTACTAAATATTTACTGTATTTTTGTCACCCAGAGTGTGTAACAGTTAGTGCTGTGGGTTACCTGGACCAACTGTGGCAGAAAGACTTCTAGCTCTCCATCTGGTATCTGTTCAAAGAAGCAAACTGCAGCTCTCCGCACAGTCTGATCATGAAAACTGAAAAAGATGCACTGAGTCACCAAACAAGACCCTTTCTACATTTCATTCTATTGGTCAGCTCCACAGCCTGTCAGTAAAGGATGGAACAGCCAGAGGGAAACTCAGTTCTCAGTAGAAACTACCTGACCACCTTCTGCAGCCTTCAGGATGTCAGTGGTGGAAGGAAACTAAGTGCATTTATTAAATTCCTGTGCTTAAGTACAGCTCCAAAGTAAGGATGTCTCATATTGTTAAATGCCTGTTGCCCCAGATAATCTCTCTTCATGTCTCTTCCTTATGTACTCTGCACCTTGTTTGGACCTGGTGAGAATATGTTATGCTCATGGATATCATCTAGCCAAAACCATTTTTTGTATCAGGCTGTAAATATGTTTATTTCTGCTGTAAAGCTGGGCATTTTAATAAGGGGCTCTGCGGTGATGACTCACTTTTGGAGCTAGCCTCAAGTTGACTTCAGTTTTTGGCACTTCTGCATTAGTTTTAATCTTCATCCCCAGAGGCTGCCACTTGGGTATAACTACGACCTAATTTTACTTCCATCACTGCAGGACGAACCATAGATACGGACCAAAAATCATTCCCAAACAAACAACAACAAAACAACCCTTTCTTTGTGTGCTGTGTGTTATGTATTTGTGTTGGTCCTTGCAACTTTGCATAATGACTATGTCCATATTTTATGCATGTGAACCCAGTGTAACCTACCTGTCACTGAGCAGGAAGAGGGCCTCCTCATGTAGATGTATGGGCCAGTTCTCTACAACGGTATAGATTTCTGTCAGGTCCTCAGACTGCCACCTGGGGACTCCACCCAGCAGCAGGTGAAGGAAAGTGCTACCTTTGTTACTGCTGTAACACTTGCTCCAGAGAAAGGATTTCTCATTTTGTGTCAGACTGCAAAAGGAGAGTTAATGTCAGGCATGTGTTGAGGGATATAGAAAACAAGAAAAATGTCAGAATAATAATGTCCAAAAATTTGAAACTGAAAGCGGGACATATATGTGCAAAGTAGTTTATAACGTAATATGTGTTGTTTTCATCTACTCACAAGCAGAGGCAGTGCTTCTTAGATACGTCCAACATTTTTTTCTGCAATTCTTCACAAGGCTGAGTGAATATGACTGAACCAGGAAGCGCGATGGGCCTTTGATACTTCCACTCAAAGCCATCTGGAAACTCAAGCTGGGGATCAACAGAAGGATAAATGACTGATAAATGATAGCAGGTTATGTGGTGCAGTTTTGTTGTGTTTTGGTCAACAGGGGGCAGAGTTGTCCAGTGTTACTGACCTGCAGTATGACCCCTATGGCTTGTCTGTGGCTGTCAAACAGGGCAGGAGAGGGAGGAGCAGAGAGCTCAGCCAGTGTGGACATACTTAGCAGAACGGTCCCCTTCACCAGAGTCCTACACAAAGAGTAAACATACTGTATGTCAATAATTACAGCACTGTGATTCAGAGATCAGGAAACGGTCAACATGCAGAGTTTATAAAATGTAAATGAGCTACTGTACAAGAACAGAAAAACAGAAAAATCATTAGCTGTAACATGACCCAATTTATACGCAAATCAGTCTTTAAGCACATAACATATTAACAAAGTGGCGAGGAAATAACAAGCATCACATTTGAAAGCTGTTTTGACTCGCTAATTCATAAGGCAGGAAAACACATAACCATCTTTAGTTTTGAGTCTTCGCAACATTCAAGAGGTTCCTGCTGTGCTCTACTTCTCTTAATTAAGGAACTATAATTATAATATATAGTAACAGATACCGAGACACTAAAATTGGAAAAAAATGGTTTCTGCATTTGCCACCAGCTAAAGTCCTCCATGCTGCATCCTGAATGAACTGTAGATTTTTTTGTGAGAAAACAGCAGTCAAAAAAAAGTGACAAAAAATCTCTTTAATTAAAACTCACTTTAAAATTTGTAAAAGGGTAACTCCCCCCACTTAACAACAGAGCCTCACAATGCTTATGACAAGCATAGCAATCATTTTATATTCACATGTTTCATACACCATCCAACCATTTGCTATGTGAACATCCTCTCTTTCAAATAGGCAGAAACATTTGCTGCACGTTCAGTGCTGAACTTGCTTCTATACTGCTGCATCCTATTAGAAATTTAACTCCATCCTCCTTGCCGGCCTCCTCCTGTATAAGCATGCAGTCACTTTATGAGACAGTGTGAACCTTGTGTCAACACCCACCTGTCGCTGTAAAGAGGGAGCACAGCCCAGCCTAAAAGCTCAGGGTTCTTGCCTCGCTTGGACCCCTTGAGGCGAAATGTCAGCATGCACTCATATGGCAGCTGGTTTACTGGAACAGGGAACACCATCCTAAAATCAAAAACATACACATATGTACAGTCAAAGTACTTTTTTTTCTCCATTTATTTATGTTATCTTGTTTTCTTAACTGTATTATTGTGTTCTTACAAATCTGTATTAAATAAAGTGATTTCAACACATACACACTTCTGAACACTTGAGGATCGAATGGTAACTTAAAGAAGCCAGGACAGTAAGCCCTTAAGGATGATTCTGCTGAATTTGCTGTCACGTCCTTATCAAACACAAAGGCCTTTTGTGTGAACAAGGAAAGAGGAATTTGGTCAATAAAATTCACACTAGAAGACTCTTACATTCGGTTACACTGGATCTTGTTTCCATACGACAAGGCAGTGCTGATATTTTCAGAAATGCCAGTGTCACAGATCTTTGTTGCTCCGTACGTCAACTCACAGGACACAGAGAAGCACTCGTAACTGAAAACAATGGAGACAAAAGAGATAGCAATAAAACCCACTGTTCTTATCAGGAATGTGGTTAATTTGTATCTGTGTGTACACATTCACATGGATGGACTATGAGACAATGTGCCTCTGGACTTTGACATGGAAAAGGCCTCCCATCCCTCCTCTAAGGACCAGACTGAAGGACATGCAGTGTCTCTTTATAGTCATTTTGTCTCTTTTGTGGTAGTTTTATGTCTCTTTGTGGTAGTTTGGGGTCTCTTTGTGGCAATTGTGTGTTTCTGTGTAGTTGTTTTGTCTCTCTTTGTGGTTCCTCTTTGTGGTCATTTTTTTTGTGGTCTTTGTGGTTGTATGATTGACTTTTGCAAAGAAACGTGAACAGTAGCTTCTAACAGATGCTCTGGCCCCGGCCCCCCCTGACAGCTTGGGCACGTTAATCCATACATGTGTGTTTGTGGATCTGTAAATTCATGACAATCTCTGTGTCTGCCTGTAACTGTAAATGCACACTTACTTTGTCATCCAGGTGGATTGCAGTTGGTAGAGAGCAGAGATATTGAATTGGAAGATTTCAGTGTTGTCCTTCACGTCAAGTGTTTGCAGCTCGCTGGTTACTTCCTCACCTCTGAAATCTGACTGGAAGTTGTCAAAAAAGATCTGCAGCACTTTCTGCAGCGCTTTGTGGAGCATGATCATGGCTAGAATACAGAGAATAAACTTAAGTTTAGGCAATCAAAATGTTAATATACTAAACAGGCAACACTTAACTTGCTCCCATTTATCATTTACAAGCAGAACACAAATGTTTAATAAATGTTTTATAACACACTGAAATGTAGATATAAGCAGATATGGGAACATTTTAACCATTAATTAATGTACAGTATTTGTCAAGAAACTTCTCCTAACTACTCCTATAAAGACATTTGATTTTATTATAAATGTGTTTTACTATCTTGTCATTCAGCTTCCACTTATTAGTGTCTACAATTACGCTAATAAAGGCTTATATCTGCTTATAACTACATTAAGGTATGTAATAAACTATTTATTAAATGTTTATAGTGCTTCATCATTCAAGTTGCAGTTTACATCCATATCTGTCCAGACTCATAATATTGCATTTTATATGTTTTTTACCTAAATAGAAGTTATAACTATGCATGATTCCAGTGAATAATTTACTGAGAGAAACATGCTGCCTTCACTTAGAGACTGTTTTTACAGAGGAGTACAGAGGACTGATAGAGAGCTTCGTCACAAGATGCAGCGACAATCACCTGAAGCTGAATATCAGCAAAACCAATGAGTCTGTGTTGGAGAACAATGCTTTAAGTACTGATGTTGCTGCAAAGAAGCTGAAAATTGTAAAACATGGATGCATCTTTAACCCAGAAGCACAGAAGATCTTTACAATCAGCACAGTTTCAAGGTGGACACCCAAGATTTTTATCACCAATTCAGTATCCAACCA
>JAQQZW010000021.1:17283748-17296333 GCA_029814745.1 Zanclus cornutus | reverse complement strand
AGCGTGCCTCCCCAGGGGGGAGTAAGAGAGTTTAAGGGTTTAAGTATGGAGGGTGAGAGACATTCATGTTGTCTGTACATTCATTAGCACACCGAAAACAGGCTCAAACATAGCTAAGTTTAAATGCTGCCAGTTTGCTAAAATGTGAGCAAATAGAGGCTTTGATGGGGCACAGTTATCGCAATATTGACTGAGGCACGGCCACATTTTCAGATTTTGAGAACCCCCAGTTTAAGGTAATCTGGGAAACTATTTAAGGTCTTTTCTGAAAGGAAAAGTCTGATTACTGTTCCTTGTATTTAAGTAGAATTTTTTTCTACAGTCTGTGTGAGCCAGATTTACCTTGCAGACAACTTTAACCTAGTGGACAAACTTCAGCTTTGCGCTATGTGTACAGTATGAAGAAAACCTTCTGTTCAGTGCTGTGTGTGGCACAGTGCACCAAGGTATAAATATTTCGACATCAAACTTTTCATTTTGGGCACAGATGGGTAACAAATGTAAGGAAAAAGCTGAATAAATATGTGTAGAATCATAACAACTGCAGATAGTTGCATACAGGACTCAAAGGGTTACTGAATGGTTTAAAGAGTATGAAAATGGAAAATGATGCAAATCATGTGCTATGGCCTTTATAGTCACCAGATCTGAACCCAACTGAACACTTGCAGGAGTTTTTAAAGCAATGTGCTCGACAGCACCGTCCACCACCATCATCAAAAATCCAGTTAAGTTCTAGACACTTTCAGAATCTCTACCAAGGAGCATTGAAGCTCTTATGGTGACTTGCTAAACAACTTTATGTCATTTTTTCTTGAATTTGTCACCCATCTGTATTTATGCTTTACATCAAACACATGAAATATCTGTGTTTGACAATAATACAGTCAAAGTTCTTACCACACTCCCCAGCCAGGAATTCCAACGGTTTGGATAATACTGATCACCACCTGGGCCATGAAGACGAAGAAGAAAGCCATGAAGTTGAAAGAGCTGTCGGTCCTGCATAGGGAGAGTAACAGGCATCAGAAATGAGGGATCCAGCAGAACAGCAGTTGCCAATGTTGTATATGCTCAGAGTGGAACCAGCTCACTTGAAGGCCTTGTAGATGGGCCTGAACCAGCACACGTAGGAACAGGGGGTAAAGAGGATGAGCCACAGGATGGCCATGCCGAAGTTGGTCGCTCCGCCACCTCCACACATCCACGCCAGACAACCAATCAGATTTACAGCCAGCGTGGCACTATTCACTGTCAGCATCACAGAGAACGAACAAGGATGACCAAAATGAAAGACAAAACCTCTACGGCAGCATCCCACAGGCTGCATTACTCATAATTCAGCAAGATTGAATCACTAGGAATCTCAGCAACTAACACCACATTCTCAGTTCAATGTTAAAGCTACAATAATTCAATGTGGACTGGAGCTACAGTTTCTTAAGCACACACAGCACACTGTTTCTACTCTACAAATACCAAACCAAACACTATGTGTAAACTAATCTACTTTTTTGCCAGACTTACATTCTTGTTTTCAAATGGCAGAACCTATGTGATAATGAAAAAGATACCATGATGCTCATATGAATATTACAGATTGACATATGGAGTGTTATCACCAGGGCTGCGAGTAAGAAATGATTTCTTAACTGACACATCTGCCGAATATTCCCTCAATTAATAGATTAGTTGTTTGATCTATATATTGACAAAAAAATATGAAAAACAACCTCATCACACAGATGACCCAAACTACTTCAAATATCTTGTTTTCTGACAGAAACTCAACGATATTCAATCTTCAATGACATGCAATAAAAAACAGCAAATCTACACATTTAACAAGCTCGAACCAGACAAATTTGGCATTTTACTTAGAACCTACCTGAAATGATTAATTGATAATCAAATTAGACATTTTCTGCCGATCCATCTGATTTTAGAATTGTAAAGATTTTGTTATTAATAATACAGAGTAAAAGGCAAATGTCTCAAACTAACTTTGACAAGACATTACAAACAATGCATAAAAATGTGCAAAAAATCGGAAACAATATTACACTGGCTGTGTGCCAGACAATGGAACCGGTCAGTCTGGTCTCACGGCCACACTGGAGTGTCTGTGAAGTTCCAGGCTCTCATAATATTTAGGGTAAAACAAAGTGACAGGGCATGACAAAACAGAAGCGGGGGACAGGTTTACAGCTTATACTGTGATGCAAGCCACACAGACTCTGATGCTTGAGTTGTAGTAAAATACACTGTACATCCAAAGACAACACAGAAACTTTTTGCTGCAGATACACTCACAGATCCAAAGATAGTAGAGCCTCTTGCACATGGTGCGACGTTGATCTGGGATCTAATTAAAGTCTTGATAAAAACATGGCTTGAGTGGGATGAATCGAGGCAGAGGAGGGAAGTTGTTTTCTAGGATACAAAGACATAGTTCAGCTGCCCACACACTAAATTCATAAAGACATCAAGTGAAGACAGCTGCGTGCAGGATTACAATTTAGCCTTTATAAATGGGTAGATTTTATATAAACAGCCAGCTTTGTGCCTTGACTCTACAATCACATGCACACTGTGAAGCTTGACAGAAAGAAAAGCTTACCTGCCATGATGACCGCTCAGTATTTTCCTCCACTTGCAAACAGGCACACAGTCTTCAGTCTAAGCTACCTTGAAAACCAAACTGCAGAGAAAGAACAGAGCTGTTTTATTAAGTGCAACATAACTCTCCATGCTTTCCTCTTAGGCAACAGGCCACAGTCCTCCATGGGCCTTCATGTGGATGCATGCACACACTTAACTGGAATAAAAGTCTTTAAATCACTGTTAGAGGTGGTGCCCAGCCCTTCCAGTGAATCCACCCATACTAGTGCATCATTCAATGAATCGACGGATAAAGATGTTCTCTTGATCACATATTACAGCTGTGTTCTGCGCGCGGTGGGAAACAGTGTGGCCTTGTCGCTATTGCTAAAATATATTCATAACCTATGGCCGCAAAAAAGGCGTTTTACAGGCCTACAGAGTTCACAGATAAGACAATATACATCCTAGTAGAGCGTACTGTTTGCTAACCTGCCAATAAGCTGTGATTAACCACCACATTAATGACTATTTGTAAACCACATTTCAATGCATATGATGGTGTACGTGTGAGTCACTCTGAAGGGCATCTTTCTGCCTAGAAATAAAACAATCTCTGCCAAGAAAAACAGACAGATCCTGTTTGGTTTCATGCATTATGATCCTAAAACTGTCTTATTTGTGTATTTCTTTCGGCGGATGGCAGTGATGCTGCAGTAGGGCACAGTGCATCGTGATCACAAGCGATGGAGAGGCGTCCTTCAGGCTGTTCGACACGGAGCATCGGTGCATTTTCTTCATCCGGACGCCCAGCAGATCAAGCCTTAACTCCTCACAATAAACCACCCAGGCTGCGGATTTCGAGGTTTTACTGAAGCCAGAATTTGGTTTATTTTAATGCGTTCCCTAAGACAGAATTGATGACTGAAAGTGCAACGATGAAGACGCCTTACCTCCCGTTTAGTTCGAAAATGTCGCTAGAATCCCTCCGTTCGTTTAAATTGCATTCTATGGATTAATCGGCATTAACACATTGAAGGAATCAGACAGATCTGGCGCTGTTCGGACAGAAATATGTTACGCTATTCCTCAAATGATAGGTTTAGGAGTAAGAGTCGGTCACGTGACGTAAGGTCTTTTTCTTTACGCACATACCCCCGCATCCGTTTACCCGCCCGGGCAGGACCAGGGCCCAAGACAAAAAACGGGATTTGTTGCTGGCCTTAACCGACCAATCAGTGAACAGAAATATCTCAACAAGCTCCGCCCCTCCCTGATGCTGTCCGGGCCATAGTGCTGAAAATCACAAGAGGCATTACACAATTTGATATGATTGGCTGCATGTTAACTTACTTTTAAATATACTACACAGCTATTACAACAAAAATTAAAAAGATGTGAGACAATTCCACTCTGAGGGAAAAGAATATTACAGCGATTTAGGTGTTAAAAACATAAAAACATATTAAACTGGATACTGTGGGCTAATAATTGACCAGCCCAGTATCAGGGCAGGTCTTGAAACTGTCACGAAATTTAATCAATAAGGAGTGTGTGGCCTACATGAGCACTAATTCTCCATTTAGTGAAAGCCAGCATGACCTCCAAATTGAGAATTCATGTCTGTATAGGCCTACACCAATCCTAAAGATTCAATTCCATGATTATTTCACAAACACGTGACTTTCGTGAAAATAAGCAAGACAATCTTTCTCTGGTCTCTACCAAAGTGCTCCAAGTGCCTAAACCAAAGCACAGATGGGAGTCAAACCCAGGATTCCAATGAGAGTCTTGCACTTTATGTCGCATCCACCCCGACAGAATCAATTCATAAAAGTACTGTATCATTCAGTCACACAAACAAGGTGCAGACACTAAAGACAGGCGTGCGGTGTCATGAAAAACATTTGATATTTGTGTCCACTTACCGAACTTTATAGATTAAATTTCGTCACTGTTAAACGAAATGCCTTGAGAGTGTGTTGATTTGACTTGTATCAGAGTAAACATTTACTTCGTTGTCACACATTTTCAAGTCCAATTACAGATTTAAAGCAAGGCAAGTTTATTTGTGTAGCACATTTCATTTACAAAGGCAATTCAACATAACTGCATGTAATGCATGAAAAATTATAAAATAAATAGCATCAAACATTGAAAAACAAAAGGTTAGCAACAATTTTAAATGAAAAACATTTAAACAACTCGATAAATACAAAGTGAGTAAGTAAGTACAAGGTGGATAGTGATTAGTGCTCAGGGTTCAATCAAAAGCAATGACAAACATGAAAGTTTCACTCCCGCTTTCTGAGACTGTAATTCACATCTTATAAAGGGTTTATTAAATCACAACTTTACTCAATAAAAAAGTTGATAATTTTTTTTACAAAAGCTTTATAGATCTTTTATAGGCCATTATTGATAACCACTTTTAGGTGGCCAGGTTGTGAAAAATCTCTCCTTTTTGACTTGGTGGTTTATTAGAAAGTGATAAACTCATGGGCATTTATTAATTACTGACTGATCAATAACTCCACAACAAAATTGATAAATAATGAAGAAATTATTCATAGCAAGTAAGAATAAGTTTGGTTTGTTCAGGTGTTTTCCCAACAAAAACCCTTATGTAGGAGTCAGTTTTAAGGTAAGCATTGGGTTGTTTAATTGTGTACACTTTAAAAAGTCTGATGTTGCTGCTGAGGACACAAAAAGAGATTTTAAAATTAGATCTTATGTCGACATCAAAATAGTTTTCAGGCAATACATTAGCTTTGCCCAGGGATCATCAAACGAATGCATTTCAATAATTTACAAGGTTAATGCCAATTACCAATTTCATTTTGAGTGGACAGTAATAATAGCAGGAGGATGTAAGAGTATAACATGCCCTGGAGCAAGATGCCTTTTTCCTGCCTTGGATGCAAAAATATGGTAGGATATTTGTGAGGGGTAAATAGAGAAAACACACGGCCTGTATCTATCTTATGGCTACAAAACCCATGCTCTAGTGATATAGATTTTACCTGACAGACCTATGACAGCTTTGTGCTCCCTTTTTGCATGTGTCCTTTTTTATCATCGCCCATGGCCTCTTCGGCTTGGGGGTTTTACTTTTGGCTTTTTCTCTACCTGTCAAAGACTGTCCACAGTTTGTAGCAGCTCTTCGGGCAGCAGAGAGTGCTCCTTTATTTCTGCTGTGGCTCTCCAGACATCAGTCCACTGTGATGAACGCTGCCTTTCTTGTTCCTCGTAAATTTCAATATTTTAATACTTCAGGTACATAATAGAATGAAGACGAAAAACGCACGCCTAACACGTATTGACATTTTTTGCTAAAGACAGCTGTGTGATATTCCTCCTTATCAGTTTATATCTGCCATGTTTGTGTTTAAACATTCGCCTTGCCTGAAAATCGTAGAGTTCCATTAGTTGTACAGCACTTGAACGGAGCAGTCTCTGAAGCTAATGCTAGCTCTTTCTGCAGTGCTATGAGTTGAGCAGAACCGAAGGTAACAGCAACTATTGATATAAAACTACTGTCTGTCACGTGAAGTAGGTCTGTCTTGCACAGTGATATGTTCCCGATACATTCAGGAACTCACAGTTCTCCGACAATGCTGTATTTGTCATCACTAATGTTACTTGGCGATAACGTGCAATATATTAGCAGCTCTTCACTTGTAGCTCAGCTATTGCTAGCTAACATTGCTTCCTCACAACCTCTTATGCTAGCTAGCTAAGAATATCATTACTAGCTAATGCAGGAACTAAACAGTAACGTCACTTATGTTTCGCCAAGTTGCATGCACAGGAAGAAGCTGTACGTGGAACTTTGTGCATTGCATTGTCAGTTTTTGTTTTGACGCTGACCATGACAAGTTAAAGTAAGGTAACGTTAGTGCCTAACTTCACCGGAGCTTAAGTGTGCAACTGTTTGCTAAATTAGTAATTGACCTAACCTAAGCCAGTTACCTGACTTTTTTGGCCTTTTACCAACAGGCTTAGTTGCGGAAACGAGTTAGGTGTAATGCCAAATTTTGTATCCTGATCAGCAAATGACTTCTATTAAAAGTAAGGGAAGAGTGAGGTGGGTGAAGACTTCATGCTGCCAAAATATACGCCGCGCCTCCTCTTTCACACATATTAGACTGCGATGATTTTTTAAATATATTTAGAAGACCAAGTGATTAATCAATTAATTGAGAAATTAATCAGCAGATTAACTAACAACAAATCAATCAATTTAGGAAACAGATTTTGAAGGGAGTACACAGTTTGGCACCTCAGTTTCTAGTCAGTTTCTTTAAGACCTATCATATGTTTAAATGGAGTATTTGCTGTGCTGTTATCACCTACGTAATTTTTGGCTGTGCTCACTTATGTGCCTATCTTATCACCTCTGTCAGCAGTGCTGGGAATGCAGCCACCGCTCCCACCTGAGGCAGTCAGAGAGCTGGTGTGCTCCTGTCTGCACAGAGACCCTGTAGCAGCAGACCTCCGCTGCAGCCTGTTTGTTGCTGCTGCACAGAACTACAAGAGGGACTCTTTGCTCAGACCCTTTCCTCCTAGATACATAAGTGGTGACAATAAGGACTTTGAGGAGCTGGTAGGATATACTAACAGTCAGAAGCTTTTGAACACATTCCATTGTAGCATTTATGCTGACATGTCAAACACTGATATAACACACATACACTTGGTGGCAGTAATGAGTTGTCAGAGGTAGCAGTGTGTCAGTAAAAAATGTTGAAGAACAAGACTGCAAAACAACAATGTAGACAGGTGGAGTAAGTGGTCGTAAGAGCTGAATGTTTCAGAGATGTAAGCACTGCATTTTGATGAGAAGTACTGATAGCATAGTTAACAAAGTATTGTTTATTTACAAATCTATGCACAAATTGGGAGTCATATAAAGATCTGAGATCTCTTGAGTTTAGCTGTTAAAACCAAAGATAGGCCACTTTAAGTTAGTTATGAGCCTCTCATCAAAAGTACTCTGGGAAATGAAAGACTGAATCTTCAAGTATCCACATTGTACATGTACAGTATTTTATTGTTTTAGGGTATTTGCAATGAGTATGTCTGTAACATCTGATCAGAATTTCAACACACTAAAGGTGTTCATAACATTTTGATGACAGTCTGCATATACTGTTTATTACAGATTTGTATCTTTCTGTGGGCATGGCCATGATATAGAATCACTTGCATGGCCTAAGGCAATACAGAAATTTGTGATGACACCGATGCAGAGATGATGATCAGTTTCAAAGAGACACGAGGTTCAGAAAATGCAGCCTTACAAGCCAGAGGGACGACAGACATACTATGGACAAATGTGTCTACTCCTGCTGTGGCAATGTGAAAATAAGTTTTTTTTCTTCTCAAGTTGGCAGATGTGAGGTCTTTGCCTGGTGTGAGAGAGTTGGTGAGACTGCGGCCCAGAGAGGGAGATCATCATCTGGCTCTTACACACTGGATTCTCTCTTCAAAGAGCTTTGCTGTAAAGACACTACAGAAAGATGAGGTAGTTCACAACGAATATATTTACATGAACCCCAGTGTCTTCTACTACCTGTTTTTTTGTTTACATTGTGTTTCTTTCATCTCTACCAGTACGCCAAGCTTTGTAACCTGACAGAGAATGAAGGGATTTCTGCCCCTGTGCCAGACTTCCTGTTTGAGTTGGAGTATTGTGATCAGATGAACGCCAGGTTTGAGAAGACGAGGGCCGACAGAGACGTCTTCTATGCATTCCATGGGAGCCGCCTAGAGAACTTTCACTCTATCATTCACAATGGGCTTCACTGTCACCTCAATAAGGTTAATGCAGTCATCACCCTTTCATCTCTTCTGTGGCAGTAACAGGCTGTCTCTTGTAGACCTGTATTGTTATATGTAATATAATATAAAAGACTTCATTGAGCTGTTGAGTGTTGCAGTGCAAAGATTACTAAAGGATGAAGGGGAAATTAGAGATACTCTTTTATTTCTGCTCAACACAAAAACTAAAGTCGGTCTTTCCTGCAAATTGCACGCAGAACTCAGTGTTCGGAGAGGGGACCTACCTCACCAGTGACCTCAGCTTGGCCGTCCTCTACAGTCCCCACAGCAACGGCTGGCGAGAAAGTCTCCTGGGTCCACTGCTCAGCTGTGTTGCCTTGTGTGAAGTCATTGATCACCCAGATGTTAAGTGCCAGGTGAAGAAGAAAGGTGTGTGACTCACTGCACACAGAATAACACACATTTTAATTAATGTAACAGTGCTGTTTAAATTGCTTTGTATTAAAACCAACCACTCATTTCCCATATCAGATTCTGAAATTATTGACCGTCAGCGCTCAAGAGCAAAGAACAGCGAAGGGGGGGAAGTACCACAGAAGTACTTTGTAGTCACCAACAATCAGCTTTTACGAGTCAAGTACCTGCTTGTTTACTCTCAGAGGAGGCACCTGTCCAGGTAAGAATCTCCCAGGTCAAAAATGTTTGCAGATCACTTGTGGGTAAAGGATGTGGATGCTGCAAACGTATTTATAAGCCACATCACACCCAAAATGTTTTTAAGGGCTATGCACATGTCTATTAAACCTTTTCAAAAGTGTAAACTTAAACACTGGAAATTAACAGGATGCAGGTCATTATGAATGGAACCTTGAAAATCCTGCACCACCAGGACTAAAAGACTTGAAATGAGCCCAGCGTCACAATGTGGGAACTTTGAAAAATGTTCAACTTCATGCAGATTTCCTCCAAACATACAGAACAAAAGCATGTCACTGATTTCTACCTCACTCATCAACATAAAAGTAGTTCAAACACTAAAATGGCACTGGAACACACAGACCTCAGCCAAGGCAAATCGTCCACTCCTGCAACTCCTCGCGATGTTAAGAAAAATAGTAAATAATTGATGTATCTACCCTGTGATTCATATTTGCTCTAGAATTGAATGGGTTCTTCCTTGGCCCATGCTACGCCCTTCAACGTTTTGGGAAAAGCAGGCCTGTAGTTTTTCTCTCCTCCTGCTGACAGACAGACAAACAAACCAAACCAAAAATTGAACCTCCATGGTGGAGGTAAAAATGAAGGAAAGAAGGAAAGCTTATCATTAAGGTCAGTGCTGATGATGATAATTATGATAATTCCCTCTTATATAACTCAAGTGAGCTACCTGGCCTTGAATCAGAAAAAAATGCATGGAGACACATCATTCAGGAAATGAGCTACTTTTGGCCTCTGCCAGTTTAGTGGTTACATGGAGAAAGAAGCTGCAGCTCAAATCACATGCTCAGTGTAAACACACCTGAAGCCTCAGGCTCGTGACAGACGAGAGACTGCCTGCTGCTTTGTGTCTGTATGTGTGACTCACCAAAAGTCCATGCAATACAACAAGAGATGATCATCATGAAAATTGTTTTGATGCTCTTACCAATACTTGACAATACCCTTGGAAATTCTAGAGTATAGATGAGAAATAATTTCTTCGACCCTAACAGAAGTAGATGAAAAAGTTTAAAGACGACATTCATATTCTATAATAACAATTCAGATTGTTATTTACTAAAATACATACAACCACAATAGTGCAATGTAGGCCTCTTCTGCTTCTGGAAATAAAGTAACACAAAGTAAATAAGTGGGTTTTTAATGTGTCTGGTAAATAAAAGCTCATTTTTGTGTTTTTTCTTCAGACATTCCCGCAGCACCTCCTGGCTGCTCAGACACCACTTTGCCATCATGATGAGTCTCTACCTTCTGCTGCTCATATTCATCGGTGCCTTTAACTCCACCACCTTCGTATCCTTTTGGAACAGACTGTTCAGGTGACAAGACAGCAGGACAGACGGCCTGGATGTTTATGATCACAGTGCCTTCCTGTTCAGATCTGACTGGAGGCCTGAGCAACACTGAAGTTTTATGCACCTTTATACTGTTTTCTCACTATAATCGTTCTTCTCTGTATCGGTACAAATAACTGTAATTACTGTTATTCCAAGATAGCATATCTTCTCAAATAGCAGCTGTTGGGAACCTGTTGTGTATTAATTTTGTTGAAATAGGTAATAAGACCATTCTGCATTTTAAAAATGTTATGCAATGACACGTGTAATGTGTTTGGTTTAGTAAACATTCTGTTTTGTAGATAAGCATTTAGATGTCTCTTTTGGTTTGTTAGGTCTTAATTACTGAGGATTTCTAGCACATAAACTGATAGTATTGAATCGTTAGTGCTGACAATGCTCCAGTTTAAATGCTGACTATATAATGGTATAACTTTGTTTCTATCAGTTTTTAGGAAATGAATGGGAAGGAGTCCGTTAATACTCGTGATTTAAGTTTAACTTTAAGGTATGGAATATAATAATTAGATTACATGAAGGAAAAATGTGTGGTGGCCATATTTGTTGTGCTCACATAATATATTTTTAATGCTGGATCACAGAAAGGCCATTGATAACCTCATTCATAATAATTTTGGATATGCTCTAATATCCCTGTAGAAGTAAAGGAAGTAAGCTGTATGTCCTGTTAAAGGCAGCAGGTTCATACGATTTGTTACAGTTTTTGAAAAAATAAAATTAAACTGATTGATTTAAACTGAGAGTTTTGAGTGTGGCTAATTTATCATAAAGTCGATTTAACAAAACCAAATGTAGTTGTTGAATTTAAATGATTGTCAAGCTTGTTCAAGATCCCTGTTATGTCACATGTTGTTCAGACAACATCAACATCTACTCTAAGGTCACTCCGTCAAGGTAATCTTTTGTGCTTCTCTATTGTTCCCGGGTGTTATATTCAAACTTTAACGTGGGTTTCCTCTGACAGGGGAACATTTATTACAGCTGGCAGGCAGACAGTCCTTTGTTATCTGTTGTTTTTAATCAGCAAAAAAGTGAGACGGCTATAAGGGATTGATAACAGAGGCGGCCTGCTTTGGTGACAGATCCTGCGGTTCCAATTCATACCTGATATGCTGATGCATATCCACAGTTAGATTTGGTAACAAGTGTTGTACCTTTGTAGTACCTGTAGTACCTATAACATTGATTTCATTCATTTAAGGATAATTTCTTGCACATAACTGACAGCACAGGCACTTTTTCTTACTAATTACCTTCCTCTGGCACTTGGTCCTATTTGTAAACAAAATCGGGTAAGGAGCTGCATAGTCCTCACATCTTTTGGATTAAACACTGGATATTATTTAAATATTACTATGTTACTGATGCAACCGGCACACAAGTTAAAAGAAGGTGTAACAGAACACAAGCCTTTGTTTTGGTATAAAAACAGAGTCCTTGTTGCGAAATCCTTCAGAAAGGGCTCACATTTGAAGGACACGGAACAAACTGTCCATTGTTGGTCCACACTTTATTCCCTTTCTGTACAAGCTTCATAATTGCTGCCTCATAAACCCTCTGTTATTGAATAACTATCAACTGTCAGGGGGGCGGCGATGGCAGAGGGGACCTGTGAACCAGAAGAGCACCCAAAGTGTGAAAAGTTCAAACAGAAGAGACACAGTGGTACCTGATTTATTCCTCCTCATTTTAAAGTTAGTTTCATTTTTAAAATCTTCCTGCATTGTTACTGTTTATTTGAAATGTCCAAATTGGTTCACTCATTCAAGGTTTAATGTTCACTCTAAAGGGAGTTCTTTGTAGAAGACTAAACCTAAGAACAACACATAGACATGCTAGCAGCTGTGTGCATGATGGTGCTTAGAGATAAATGCTGTCCAGTGCAAAGCATCGTGTTAGTGCTTCATTAATTACCATCATCTGTTTGCTGCTTTTATGGGGCATTGTGGGATTCACTGAGTCCCAGTAAATAGGGTAACAATTTTCAATGGAGAACTAATACATCTCTGGTGAAGAACAGCTTATCATTTCCGATGCAGCTCGAGTGATTTTTATCATCTACCCACAGGTAAACTTGTGAACTTTATGTCCTTGAGGGGAAATTAGTCTTTTAACCAGGTTC
>JAQQZW010000021.1:17046181-17058632 GCA_029814745.1 Zanclus cornutus | reverse complement strand
TGCACCAGGTAAGAGCTTTGTATGACAGTGGTGAAAAGTAACATTTACTTTATACTTAAATGAGCTAAAATCAACTGTACCTGGACAAGCTTCAACAATCTAATAATGTAGCCAAAGATATTATAAGTTATTAGTTACTGGTGCCAAGTACTTTTACTTTTGATAAATGGAGTTTGTGGATAATATTTATGTACCTTAACTTAAGTATACTTTAAATGCAGGACTTTTACTTGTAATGATGCAGTTTTACACTGTTGTATTGGTACTTCTACTTAAGTAAAAGTTTTTAGTCGTGTGTGTGTGATTTAACCCACTGAAATATATTAGAGAGCATACAAACACAAACTATTTGAAAAAAGACATTTATTGCTACATTATCATTTTGACACATGCCTGTAGGCTACTTCAAACTGTACACATACTGTACATGTTATGATAGGAGTATGTCAGATTATTTTTGATTATTTATTATTTGTTCAGCAGTGTGATAAGCAAACAAGACAGCAATTATTCTGTAATACTGTATTGCATCAGAGCATGTAATGTGGCTACGTCTAGTAAAACTGCACAAAAAGATTTTTCTTGTGTAAAATCAGAGTGATGAAATTAAATAGATGCATTATGAAATTCACAATATTAGTATAAAAGATAAGTTATATAACTTAGAAAAAAGCTGAAATCTTCTATTAAAAACTCAAACATGCAAAGAGCTTTGACTACATTTGAAGAGCAACAGTTACACTGAGGAAAAGAGAGATTCTGTCCACCAGTGCTTCATTAAGTGTAATAACAGTGCTATAACACAAATGTGTAACAAATATACAAATAAGAGATGATGCCCACGTGTTAAAGAACATTCTCGGAGATCTGTTCATTCACAGAATGGTCAAACTCCTGCAACACACATACACACACCCACCCACACACACACACACACACACACACACACACACACACACACACCCACACACACACACACACACACACACACACACACACACACACACACACACACCACAGGACAAATGAAATCCATTGTCTGAACACACAAATGTG
The DNA here is from genome assembly GCA_029814745.1 of Zanclus cornutus. Taxonomy (NCBI): domain Eukaryota; kingdom Metazoa; phylum Chordata; class Actinopteri; order Acanthuriformes; family Zanclidae; genus Zanclus; species Zanclus cornutus. The sequence goes on along the minus strand of JAQQZW010000021.1, from coordinate 17,057,576 downwards.
GGAATGTCAGTCCTCTGAGCTCGGTGGAAATCACGAGTGTATGTGGTAAATAGTGATACACTGTAAAAGTCAGTCAGAAACACATCTGGCTATGCAGATGACACCTTTGCACCACTGGGTTTCATCCTTTCAGATATATTCAAACAGACAGACAATCAATAAATATACAAAATATATACAAAACATCTGCAGCTTACAATGCATTTGTCTGTTACAAGTAAAGTTTAGGCACAAAGTTTGAAGTCCGTACAAGAAGCGAGGAGATGATTGTTCAACTGCATCACACTTTACAAGCATAGAGGTCGACCTCTTCGCTGGGCTGGTCAGAATTCAGAAGAAACGTTGGACGTCCAAAAACAGCTGGATGCTCCTGGCATGCTCTTCACACAACATCTGGACGTCAAAGACACAGTGGCATCAGGAATGAGGGCCAAATGAGACGTTTTATATAATTATTTTTGATGCATTTTCGAGTTGCAAGTTCTTTCTAAATATGTTTTATATCCATATTTAAACAGTTTACTGTGTTATCTCTCGGAAATACAGAAACCATGGTTTGGTAGCATCAACACTTTACACAATATTCCCCCCAAAAAAACATATTTTCTGTTTACAGAAAATGATTTAAGTTTATCATTGATAAAAATCTCTGAAAGTTGAGTCTTACATACCTGATGCTGGTTTGATGGGGTCACTATCTAATGCTCAGAGGTGGCCCATGGGGTTTGCTTGGTCTGTAAGACTGGGATGGAAAGCGAGATGCATGGACTGTGGATCCGTCATGACTGCAGATGCCTTCTCTTCCTCTCTCCTTCGCAGACATGCTGCCTTTGGGTTCAGGTTCCTCTCTGTGGGATTTAACAAACAACAGGTAAGTGTTTGACTAAATAAAGAAACTGAGGGTTTGAGGTAGTGCATGGATATTATTGATTTCCATCCCCTGCAGTTTCAGGTATTTCAGTTCTGGGGAAACTGCTGGAAAATACCTAATGAATTCTGCTTTGACTGTTGATTTTCCGCCATGTTACTCTTAGTGCATTGCCAATTTGTGGCAAATTAAGTGCACTGCTATAAGCCTCAGCGTCTGCTTTAATACATAGACAAGAATAGGCATAATTAATATTCTTTTCTTTGGATTTAAAGCTGCTCTAATCAATATTTTAATATTAACAATGGATGAAATGACTTAATGCGATGAAATGTAATTAATCCACTACATTTTTTTCCAGACTCCTCTCAGCTCTGAGGAGCTTTTTAGCATCTTTTAGCTTTTTGTTTTGATTTTTGTGTAATCAATTTTAATGCTTTGCTTTAATTTCTCAGCTCTCATTAGTGTACAGTACTTTTTTGCTGCAGCAGGCAACGGTTAACAGTAATAAGGCTCTAAAATGCCACAAAACACTACTTGCCCAGTACCAAATAGCAGACAGATATATTTATTGACTAGCTGGTGGATATAGCATAGCATTTAGCTGCTAGATATTTCCCTCCACATTTTGTGGCTATTGAAAAAGAGCTAAAAATAGACTGAATAAGGACTTACTTCCAGCTAGACAAATGCAACTCTACAGTAAATGATGATGTTGTTCCATGTCTGATAAATGTGTAATTGTGTTGCCCCCATAGGTAAAAAAAAATAAAACAAAATCAAGTAATGCAGGTTTACCTGCTGCAACAATAATGCAAGATATTTAATATGTTTAGAGCATGTAACCAACTGTTCATTCCCCTATTTTTACTCTCTCCTTTACTTGATAGAGAGACAATGTTGACCCCCTCTGAGGGTGGATCAAGATAGGACATGCAGCCTGCACCGCTCAGCCTGCAGCAGTGATGCACTGACCTCTGACTTGTTGTTCCAGGCTGAGGATCACTGCCACGGCCTGGTGCAGCACCAGCAGCTTGGTCTGGGGCTTCTCACTCTTCAGGTGCAGCTGACACATGTGACCCAGCTCCTTGAAGGCCTCGTTTATGTCCCGCACACGCAAACGTTCACGGGCATTGTTGGCCATCCTCCTCTCTCGCTCACGTTCAGCCTTCTGCTCTGGGCTTAGGTCCTCATCCTCGTGGATACTGCAACATCAGCAAGGTAGGAGAAAACGGTAAAGACACAGTTTATTGTCTGATTCTTTTAAAATTACAGATTTCAGTTTTTTAACACAGAGATCACACATAAAAGAAGTGTGTTGAGCTATCTTGTGGATTTCTCTGCCCTCTGCTGGTCACTGAGCTGACATCATGTTTTAGTGTTATCGACATGCACTTATTTGCTCTGTGAAACGTTAAACAGTACATTGACAACAAGCTCCTATGATCTGGCTCACATTCATGAATGATTAATCCCTGAGAATTTTTTTTTTTTCAGGAAAACCCCTGCTAACAACTATTGATAGTCAAGAGATGCACTTTTGGTCACAACGGTTTTCTTTTCAATCGTCATCTCATTTAGTTTGAATAAGAAAACAAAACAAAAAATGTCCAGTGGTTAAAATTGCTGCTGGAGGATCATACACAGAGGTTAGATAAAAAGCATCAGAGCTGATGTCATGAAGAGGTTTGTCCTGAAGTGACTTCTGAGACTAGAGACACCAGGACATACACTCTGTCTGACATTGAATTAATTTGTTGTACAGGATGGTTTTTAAATCACAGACACCGATTCTATAAATCCACATTGTTAATCAATCTAAAATGACACCCATCCTCAATGATCAAGTCTGATTATTGTCATAAATAGAGCTAAAACAATTAATTGAAAAATATTTTGATTCAAAATTAATTGTTGATTTAAATTATTCAGCAAAAAAATGCCAAGCATTCCATATTTCCAGCTATTAAATCATGAGGATTTGCTGCTTTTCTCAGTTTTGCATTAATGTCATTTAAATATCTGGGTTTTGGTTGGAAAAAATAAATCGATTATCACCCTGCGCTCAGGGAACTTTTAACAGACATATTTTCTCTATTGTAAAGATTAAACAATAAATTGATTTAAAAAAAGGCATATTAATTGATAATGAAAATATCTTTTATTTGCAGCCCGAGTTACAAATAATACAAATGCGGTGAAAACTCAGCCTGTACTGTATTTTGCTCTGATTGGCTGCTAAGAACAGGATACTGTGACAAGACTTAGGCTATTTTGCCCACCTTTAAGGTTTTTTTGTTTGTTTGTTTTTTATTTGATAACCCCCGGGGGTAGGTAGTAACAGATTACATGTCATTGAGATTACATTATCATTACAAAAATTAAGTTGTCGGACCAGATTACTTTAAAAAAAAATGTATTATAGCTACATTGTCAAGGATTACTTGATTACTCTTTTAAGTCTTTAATATATTGCAACTTTCAAATCACCAAACTTTTTAAAGTATAACCAATGCTCTATTAACTCATGATAAATATGCAGGTTTTTTTAAACAGTTGCACTTTGTCTGGACCAAGCGGGAGAATAAAGCAAGGTGTTGACTGAAGGCAGGAGGTTAAAGCAGCCATCTCTCCAAAACAGCCTTCCATTCCCGGACATATCGCCTTTATCTGCTTCAAAAATGTGCAACATAAGAACGTCTTTGTCCACTGAAATCTGTACGACTCAAAAATAAAGTTTCTGTCAACAGCAAGGACCTCAACTTCAAATCTAAGAAACACTTAGAGGTAGAGTTTCCCCTGCAGTTAGCCTAGCATAGCTAACATCAACCAGCTAATGTTAGCCAGCTAACACTGAGGATTTAGTTTGTAAGGAAACTTGTTTCAACCATCACCACAGTGCTCATCAGCTCCTACGCGTCTGCCACATTCCTATTGTTTATATTTTCGGAACTCAAATTTTTATGGCGGCACATATTTTTTAAATCACAAGTGCAATAACTTCAACATTTGATTTTAAATTAGTCCCAAAGTGATCCAAAAGTATTGACATTAGATTACATGTTTTTCTAATCTGAAAGGTTACGTCACTAATTACAAAAATTGCCAGCTCCACTTCATTCCTCACTTAATTCAGTTCAACTTAATGTCACATGGAGGAATACGAGGTAGCGCTAAACAGGCTCACCTGGACACAGCTGCCCTTCACAGCAGAGGATCTAACAGTGTTTTCAGAATAGTGAAACCACAAGACTTATTCTAATACACTTGCCTTTGAGTGAAGGACTTTTATTTTGAAATCTACTGTGCTACTGTACTCTCATAAAATACCATCTATTTTCTGCTCCATTCACTTCTTTCCATTGCAGATTATTATCATGCACACCACAAACGGTTCAGCACAATGAGTCCGGTGCAGTTGTTCTCTGACAGTCACATTCAGCAGCTACTTGTACACACCAGTTGTTCTTAGAGGGAAGCAGAAAGCGAGACTGTTTACCTGTTCCCTCCGCTGTTTTCTCCTTGTGCTTTGTGCTCACTCTCCTCATCTGATCTCTGGCTGTCAGAGCTGTTACTGTGATTGGTGTGCATCATCTCTTCCCTTTCCCCGCTTTCCATCTTCAGCTCCAGATTACCCTGAGCTCCCACACCTCCTGCGGATGATCACACAAAATCAAAAACTGTGATGTCTTTTAAGTCCCAATAGTTCAAAGGTTCAAAAGTGCAGATAAGGGAGGTGAAACTTGTGAATGCAGTAGCGGACAGATGAGAGGAATGACTCACCTCTACCTCCAGCCTGCATGGGCTGAAGCGTGGCCCTCTGTCTGGCTGGGTACGGGTGGCCGTTTTGTGTGCGGCTCTGGAGGGCTGAGTGGTTGTTGTTCATATTGAGAGCTTCAACCTTTATGACACAAAAATAATGAAATGAGTTATAGGGAAAAATATTCATGTGTTCATAAGACAGCGAGCCAAGCTCAGTCGCATACTGTATACAACCCTTGGATCCAACCAATGACAAATAAGTCACAAACCAAACATCTGCCCTCTCATTTCCAACGCAACGCTGGGTAGATCTCTCGCTCTACAGAATTAATTTAATCTCAGACAATCTTAATCCTTCCCTTAAAACTACTATATACTCCCTAAACATATCACTAATTCTCTTCAGGAATGATTCACATCTAACAAGCAAATCATTTGGAAAAATAAAAGTGAGAGAATTTAATATCACCCCTCCCCCAAAGGATTAGACTAAAAACCCCTTTTCCCTGCATATACTTCCACTCCAGCTGGGCCAAAATCCTCATGTCTGCTGAAAGGGAAACATGCTGGAATGGGAGTGCACGATACAGGCGTCCCCCATCACCCCACAGTGGAATTAGAGTCTGCACATACTGTACGCTCTCAGGCGACACGCTTTCCCATTGTGTTCAGTTTCCTATTTCAAGGACAACAACCTTTACATGAGCAAAACATGCAGACATAACAGGTGGAAAATTCCTGAAACTGAACACCAACACATGCACATACTGTACACACACACACACACACACACACACACACACACACACACAAACACACACACACACAATATGGAATTTCCAAACACCCTGCCCTGTCCCTCCTTAAATATTTCAAAGAAATGCTTGTTAACCATGGCTGAAGTGTGACAGGTGAGGGGTAGAGTGTTGGCAGATCCCAGGTGGCCGTGGTGGGTCTGGTTCAGCAGGCCGTGGATGTCTGTGGGCAGACCGGCCGTGGGACCTACAGCGTGGTTCCTCAGGACGTGGATCACATCGTCCAGCCGGTCCAGTCGGTCCTCTACCTGTGACTGCAAACACCAGAAGAAAAAAAGATAAAAATGCTAGCTCTTTGTTGTTTGAAGTTTTTACTGCCCTCTGGGTAAAATGTAGATGGGACATTTTGTTTTACAAATTGCAGCTCTAAGATTTATTCATTCAACAAAAATGCAGTTTTTGTGCTCAGTTTTGACAAAACCAGTCATAGTTCTTATGATAACAAAGAAGACTACATGTTTACTTGAGATATTAAAGGAATAGTTTGATAATTTAGGAAAACAAGCGCATTAACTTTCTTGCCAAGAGTAAGCTGACAAGATCAAAACTAGTCTAATGTCTGTGTATTAAATATGAAGCTGCAGCCGGCAGCCTGTTAGCTTAACTTACGGTAACATACTGGAAACAGAGGGAAAAAGCTAGTTTGGCTCAAACACTTGGCCGGGTACAGCGACTTCCTGGTGTCTTGTCGTGACCTCGAGGCTGCCAGGCAACCAGCTCAACACATAAATCATATAAAAAAAAACACAACTTGTTGTTTTTACACCTCAGTTTTTGAACATATTAAACAAACAAGATATAATCTCTTAGTTAGTGAGCACTGGAGGACCTGGTAGACAGAGTTTGTTACATTTGGACTGAGCCAGGATGGTTGTTGAACCCAATTTCAGTCTTCAAGTTAAGCTAATGGTTGCTGGCTTTAACTGTATGTTCACTCCACAGACATTAGAGTGGTATCAATCTTCTCAAGTTATTTATTTATTTATTGTCATTGTATGTAGTGTACTATAATGTGAACTATTGTGTCTTGGTGTATCACTGCACTGCCTTGTTGTTAGGCATTGTTTTAAAGTTGGTTTTCAGCTGAATGATGTACTACTGGCCAAGCAAAATTTCCCCTTTAGGACAATAAACTATATCTTCTCTTCTCTTATCTCAATACTTTAACGTTTCTGTCATTCTGATAAAAACTCGGCCCACATGCTTTTTATGCAGTGTAAGCTGTAAGAATGCATTTAGCTTTTTGTCAGTTTTTCCTCATTTGTAGCCATTTACAGTCTCTTCTGGATGTTTATTGCTAAACTGCTCTTTTCTGCTGCAAACTTAGAAGCCATATATTAAGCAAACATCATCATTATTACATTAGTATTTTTTAAAATGGTCCAATCTTTTTTAAATGCCTACACATACTAATGCATTTCAATATTTTACTGTTTGTTTGCTTATTTGAATATACTTTTCATTAATTATGTATAATGTGTGTTTTTATATTCAGATTTTTAGGCATTTTTAAATTGAAAATATTCTACTCGCCAAACTTTTTACATTTTCCTACTTATTAAATTCGCTGCTGCAATGACTTTCATTCAACATTTATTTGGATATCCATTCATTATCTCTATATGTCACAATAAGTAATCTAAACTTCAGGCATTTGATATAAAATCGGGCTTTTACCAATGATATAAGGGAAGACTCGTAGTGTGGTGAGACTGGTGCCTGAGTTGAACTCCGGGGCCACATGTTAGTACCTGAGAGGAAGAAAACAACCAAATGAGTTCATAAAGGAGTTGGAAAATACAGAATGTAAATAATATTTAACCCTGGGCTGCACGTTACTCCCATTTACCTGCAGGTTCAGCTGTGTTCTGCAGCGGGGACGGAGACCTCACCGGTGTGGATGAACTGGAAGGGAAGCTGCTGCTGGTGTGATCGGGGGAGTAAATCTAACCGCAGACAGGGAGAGAGAGAGAAGGAAGGGCAGCAGGGGGAGTAGAGCATGGATCATTTTAAAGGCACAACTTGTCATTTCTGCGTAAGGCTTTACAGCTGCTGCCACAGCCTTTGGTGCCGGCTCGTAACCTGAACTAAACTCATCAATTCAGGTCATTTTACTAGTCAGCAACCAATAAAAATCCAGCTACACTTCGTTATTATGCACTAGTCTGTTATTGGCAGGGGCGAACAACTATTTTCCTTTGCATTACTCCGCTGGGGCTCTCAGGACTTGGTTTTATGCTCTGGTCTGACTGTTTGAACATAGCAGGGCACAGATGAGCCTGTCTAATTGGGATTAAGGTGGTGCATACTTACAGAAGCCAGAGCTTTGCCCAAAGTATCGCCTGTCTGTGACCCTCCTGACACATTTCTCTGGCTCACTGAGACTGAAAAAAAAAATGCAACAAAATATTGTAAAATATTAAAACTAGGAGTAGAAACACCTAATCTGAAATAAGCAGCGAGAAATAATTTTCCCATTTCCCCACCTGTTGAATTCTCTGAGGTGTTGATTGACGGAGTGCGTGGTGCTGTATTGTTGCGGTGAAATGTAGACATTGGTGGGAGACCCCTGTTCATATCAGCAGCCATCACTGAATGTGGAGAGTAGTCCTGAACAGTAAACACACACACATTTAATCCACACAGGTTCAAAGATGCTTTTCTGTCAACATCTTACATCCTGGAGGAAAATCTCACCAGGTTATTGTGTGCTGGTTGCAGGTTGCTGTAGCTCCCCGGCTGTGTTTGCTGGGTTGCAGCAGCTCCCAGTGCACCTTAATAGCCCTGCTGGTTCAGTCCATTTACAGCATTCCAGATGTCGGGAGAATTGCTCATCCCCTCTAAAATGGTAACGATATGTTATAACCTGCACTGGCACAGCATCTCAAGCAGCCAATCAAGCCATAAAGCTCTACGGAGGCCTCTATGGAAACAGTGAAGTTCAAATACTTAATCACTGGCTGGACAATGTTAATTTATGTAGACAAACTGATGTGACAATCTTTATCTGACACCTGAGAATCAGGGGAAATGCCCAGTTTTTAAAGGTTCATTAAATAATTATTCAACGGTAAAATCTTAACTGTAATTTCAGTGTAATCTTTTAGTGACTTTGGTGATTCTACTTTAATTTATGATCAATTTCCTACAGAGGTATAAATTTTAGGAAAACTTAGCAAACTAAGATGGTGAACATTGTACACTAAATATCTGCTAAACTTCTGCCAGCCTTATTGTGTGTGTGTTAACATGCAAACTTTAGCAATTGGCAATGATGTGCCAAATTGCTAGCTTGGTTTTAGACTCTCAATCTTGTTTGATATTTTTTTTATTGTGAAATAAGGTTTTCCTGTTTCCTGTTTTATTTTGTGTGTATTTATTTCTCATGTTTTGCAAACAGCATTGTTTGAAAGGGATGAGGGTCTTGCGATAGTCATGATTTTATGGATGAGTAAATCCAACCTTGAACCTTGAACATGCACTAAGAGAAGGCCAACACGGCTGATCTGAGTTCAGAACACTTCACTGTTGCCCATTTAGAAATCCAAGCAGTCAAAGCAGGTCAATGGCATGCTTGCTCATATGGTAAGTTTGATTTACATCATATTACAGGGAGAACAGCTTTGAGTAAAAACAAAGCCAAATGTTCTTACTACAATTATTTCGTATCTACTATCATCATCATCATCCTCATGAACATAAAAAAGTCACTTTTGTTTTGGATTGTTGGTGCTCACCAAAGAAGGTGCTTGCAAACACATTGCTGGGGGCCTTGATGGATGGCTGTAAAGATGAGTTCTGGCTGATGTCGTCATTAGTGGGAGACTGCCCATAAACCTAAACAGAAGAGCCTGTTTAAAGCACTGTTGGAAAAACAGCTTTGAACCATAACATAACGAACACAAAAAAAATTTACTGTATGTATGTATCACTCAAACCAATTGTACTGACACAAATGTGAATACTGAGTGTGAGCTGAAGCAACAGTATTACGAAAACAAAGCAGAAAGCTGATGCACACTTAGAGCTATTGCGATAATCCATAAGCTGCAGATCCATGCACCTCCTCATCCGGATTTAGGAACCATTCACCATGAGAAATCCCTGCCCTAATCGTGATCAGGTTCGGCTGGCTTCAGAAGAGTGGGTTACAATTCCTAAATAAAATCGAATTACAGGCCCTCTCATACTTTGTCCTCAGAGAGAAACCAAACAGAGAACTGAGTCTCAGCCTAATGATCCCCTCCTGGAGGAAACAAAATATTGTAAACAGATCTAAAATCAAACTAAAGATACCTTCAGTTAATATTTGTTCTTTCTTTTAACTGTAAAGCACAAAGCTAGAAACTGCACATATGCACACAAAACACACCAACACATGCTCACTCACTCAAACACACCAAGAGGTCTGGGCTGCACCTGCACCTCCCTCGATTGCTTTGATGTGCCCCAGGAAATGAAAATAAACCTCCCTGCGCAGCATCAATGGGGTGTCAGTTACCCGGACGACAAGTTCTGTAAAGCAGGCTATTAAAGACTCTCTTGAGTATGCTCGTGCAAGCACACTCACAAGCTCACACACACACAAAGACACTAGCACTTAAGCACACACGCACACACACACACATGCAGCCGTGACCCTGGCTGGCATGAATCCCATGGTGATTGTGGGCTAGGCCAAACAGAGGAGCCCCTGCCGACACTGGGCCCGTCTGAGCCGCTATGGGCAGCATATGGCGGAGGATAAAGCCAATTGTCCTCCTTACCATCAGCATAGCAGGCGACCCGTTAATAATGGTCACACCCCCGCCCCAGCACGCCCTCTCTGGCCCCCGCCGGAGAGGGGCCGTCACCATGGCATCCTCTTTTAGCACAGCATTGATTTAGGAACCATCAATCATGGCATCACAAATGATAAGGGCAAATAAAGACCACAACTAAGAGAGAATTTAAATGCTATAAAACCCTTATATTTGCTTGAAATAATCATTTTGAACATGTCATTTTTAGTAACCTGATAGTTCCCCTTTCAAAGTTATTCTAATCTAAAAATATGCAAACACTTATACAAAAACAAACCTACAGCTACTCTGTTTTCCTGTTGTAAATGCAAACAGCATTATCATGCTAGATGACTGAAATATCAACTTGCTATTCAGAGCCTATGCTGTGCTCCACCATGGCCAACTCCAGCCACATGCAACCAATTTTCTGCCTCTGTGATCCACGATGTCTGGATATGGTTAGTCTCACAGAGATCAAAGCTGCCTTTGATAATGGCTGCAGTGGTGGAGGGACTGCTCCAACATAGCAGGGTTAAATCAAATAGAAATAACAGCAATCTGCTTCATGTCAAGATGTTTTCTGCTGCTAGGCTTGACTACATGGTGCTTAGCTGAACAGGAAGCAGAGTCTCACCGCTACATTTTAACATGAGTTTGTCAACATGAAACCACAAGTTAGTGAGATGTTATACTAACTGAACGCTAGCATTATTTTGGTTGCTGTGTAAGGGGAGTTGTTATAAGTTGTGTGACTTTTGTGTAATCATGATTTTTATTGTCAGACAATTATAATCACATGTGAAGTTGATTTGCTGGTAATGGAGAACCACTGTTAAATAAAATAATGATATACAAACTTTTAGGCTTATATTCTTTGGCAAGTTGCAGTCACTGAAGTTCATATAAGAATAAGCGTCATATCATGCACACAACTCTTAATGGACATGACAATGACCCATTCAGCGCTAACTACAGACATGACCTCTCTATAACACAAAACCCTCTCTCCTTTTGTTTCTCATTCACACACTCAAACAGAAAGACACACACATGCAGCCAGCCACCAGCCAGATGAAGCAACCATGTATCCCATCAAATGTTATGTGCAAGCAGGAAACATTTCCACCAACTCTAAAATGCCTCACTCATAGGTATATCCAAGTGAT
>JAQQZW010000021.1:16592429-16603131 GCA_029814745.1 Zanclus cornutus | reverse complement strand
AGGGGTGTTTTTATTCAAATTACAAAAGAAAATCCAACTTATTTCCAGTATCCTGCCACATAGATAGTTTTGGTTTTCTTTTTGAGGTTGTAAGATAAATGTTGAACAAAAAATCACCCCCTAAAATAAAAGAATCCACATAACTAGAAACCATTATGTATAAGTGGGAAAAGCTGGTAAACTCATCATCTGCCCGTATGTCAAGTATTTGCTTGTATTTTTGAGAACAAAAGATTTCTACATTTCAGATCTTAAACATCAACAGCACCTACTTTAGATGATGGGTAATGTGGGTCAACAGAGATAACCTTAATAACAGCGTAATGACATGGGACTGATGACCCATCTGATGGTATCACACACCTGGAGCATCAAAGGGAGGAAGCAGGCAGAGGGAAGTCCTTCACATTTTAGTTTTAAAGGCTTATACTGGACACTGGCAGGCTCTGTGAGTCACATCCTCTACACTGATTCAACCAAGACCTTTCTGTCTGGTCCTCAATGCTTTCTTATTGTTATCCTAATCCCTGGTCTATGTCATTTCCCAGAATCCTCACCTTCCAGCTCACACACCTGTCTGTGTCATTGGCACAGAAATGATCAGATTGACGGTTTAAGAACTTGGCAAACACTTTTCAAACACTGAATGAAATGAAATAAAAATGATCCTAAAAAAATGATCTTTGCATGTCATGATGAAATCCAATTTAGCTGCTTAATATTAAAAAATCAGCCTACCTTTTTCAATCTGCTACCAAAGTTCAGCTGCCTGTATTTGTTCACTGCTACAAAGACTTGCGTTCTCTGTTCTCTTGAGAGATGGGTGGAGTTTTTTCATTTAATTGAAATGATCCAAATGTGACAGAGGGTTTTCATCAGGGGTGAGAGGACAGAGGTAAATTTGATTTGAAAGGTTCGTTGGTGGAGGCGGTGAGTTCAGTGTTTGATGTTGCATTCCTGTCACCAGGAGGACAGATAAGGGGATTCTGCACATACCTGTTGGCCCTGCTGCCAGTGTATAAATGGCAACCTCAACGCTCTGAGCCGAACGCACACCAACACACACAAACACACCGATTGGCTCTCAAAATGAGTCACGGTCAGTGCGGCTCTGAGATGCTATGAGCGTGATTAGTTTCTAAACCTGAAGTGAATTCTTTCTGCAAGGACTGAACAGTTTTAACATTCTAGATGGACACGGCACTCGTGGTGAGTTTCAGTTTTTTTCCTTTTTGTTTGTTATTTTAAATTGAAAAAAAAAAAAGTACCACATTTCTTGAGATACTCAGATGTATTTTGGTTTCAGGTGTCTGCCTCTCTGCTTGGACTGTCTCTTGTCCTCCTGTCCTTGCCTGATAACGCGTCACTAAACATAGAATTTGACAACACCTCAGGTGGGATTTCTGGTTGATTATTCACTGATGAGTCTACTGAGGAGCATTTCTAACTGGATCTAAGTTTTATTTTGTCGTAGTTTCAGGAACTGTGTATTTTGGATCTGTGTTTGTGAAGGAGGCTCTTCAGAGGGCGATTAAGCTGACAGATGCTGCGTACGCCCGCACAAGTGAAAGGTAAAAATGACTGAGGCCATGCTCACTGCTGTAAGGCACTGTTTTGACTCTGAAAACAAAGCTATTTATGTTTCCAGGGTGAAGAAGTCTCTGTCCGAAGGTGCACTGAGACCCAGTGACCTGCTGGCCCAGTTCAAACAGACTGAAGCCAGAACCAGGACACAGATCTGGGCTGCAGAACTGCTGGACAACACAGTGGAGCTGATCAGAGAGATGGTCTATACTCACACTATGGTGCAGCCAAACCCACATGGTACTGAACAGCTGCATAACACAAGTAGAGATGTTTCTGCTCCAGAATGTCAAGTTGTTTTTTCCAACTAATTCCAAACATTTTGATAAACTAAGCTAGTACTTACCTTCTCTCAGTACGCTTCAAGCTCTAGCTTAATGTTGTTTTAATCAGATTCACTCTGTTCCATACATAATTCTCATATATTGCACCAAACATGCCAGATTCACAGACCAAAGACTTTCTTCCAGGTCGAAGCTTAAAACAAAAAGAGATCCTACTTTTGACGTCATGCATCACTTTTCTCTTACTATCCATTCTTACAATATGTTGCTCTGTGGCCCCAGTTTTTCTTTGTCTTCAATTGGGATTTACAGTTTTCATTCTAGTTATTTTTCAGTGTATTTAGTATATTTCATATTTTGGGCACGGCGTGAGAAAACTATTCAGGGGGTACAGAGACATACAGAGCCTACTGAACGTCCCAGAATCAAGTCCTTGTAAAAGGTACAAGACAAATACACATGCCAGGAGCATGTTATTACGAAATTATTATATTGTTTTCTGACATGAGTCATCCCTTCCAAGCAAGTCAAAGCCAACTGGGATTTTTTTTTTTTTTAAATATGGAAGTTGTTATTTTTGTAACTTTGGTGTTGTTTTTACTGTCTGTTCTGAAAGAGCTGCTTAGTGAAGGAGATGTGGAGAATCTGCTGCAGGTGACAGGCTGCTCTGCTGAGCTGCAGAGACCCAGCTGTGACTCTGACTGTTTGTCTGAGCGCTACAGATCCATCACAGGAGAGTGCAACAACAGGTCAGTGCTTACACAAAGACACGTGTAGTAACATGAGCCATGCTGATGTTGTTGTTTTGATAACTGCGTGACTGTTGTGATGTTGTCCCATTTAGACAACATCCTAGATTGGGGGCTGCAAACATCCCTTATTCCCGCTGGCTGCCTCCAGAGTACGAGGATGCGTGGGGAACGCCCAGAGGCTGGGACCCAGAGCACACCTACCATAACGCCACTCTGCCTCCAGTAAGAGTCCAGCAGTACTCACTCATCCTCTGTCCTTTCAGCTACTGTAGCTCAAACACTTTGTTTTCTGTCCAGGTGCGGCTGGTGTCTCAGGAGGTGCTGTTCACTCACAATGACAACATCTCTCTGGACTCCACTCTGTCCCACCTGCTGGTGGAGTGGGGTCAGTGGATAGACCATGACGTGGTGCAGACGCCTCAGAGCCCCAGTACAGCCGCCTTTAGAACAGGAGCTGACTGCACCCACACCTGCAGCCGGGACATGCCCTGCTTCCCCATACAGGTGCATTTTACTACCTGCTGCTTTTCAGTGTACTTCATGTTTCTGTTCTTTTCCATCCCTCCTGAAGTGGTCCTTCATACTACTTGCTGTGTAGATCCTACACCAAAATTCAAATCTAAAATATAGAATATATACACTATCAAGCACTCTATGAGATATCCAAAACCAACAACGCATTCAATTAATGCTATGGACATTACATGCAAGCTTTTTCATTCCTCACCTGCTTGTAAAATTGCTGTCTTAGACAGTGCTTCTTTAACATATTCTCTTGCTACCCTTTAAAACAAAGCAATCTCTACTTGTTACCAATTGTCACCGGTTGCATATTGTTTTAGGGTTATGACCGGCTAGTGCAAATAGAAGTTAAGTTTTCCTTTAATTCACAAGACAAAAGCATTGGCGCGATGATCACACATCATTCATTTTATAAGATACAAATACATGAACTGTATAAATATTCCAATATATGCATACAGTACATAGTATGAATAAACTATACAAGCATACATACTAGATTAGAACAAAATATATAAAATTAAAACTAGAAAAGAAAAGAAGTAATTCAATGAATTAAGGGGAGGTGAAGTACAAATGAAGGTGCATTACATTGATGATAGTGTACCAATAAAGCTGTGGACTATAAGAAATGAATAACTTCTGCAACAAGGAATTTATGTAACTATAGTACTATGTAAAAATATTTTACCTTTAAACATTTGTTTTTCCTTTTTTTTTTAAATGATACGTCTTTTCGCAGATCCCCCTGTCAGATCCTCGGAATGGCATCCAAAGTTGCATGCCTTTTTTCCGCTCTGCTCCCAGCTGTGTTGCTGGAGTCCTCTCTCATCGCCACCGAGAGCAGCTCAACGCCATCACCTCCTTTGTAGATGCCAGCATGGTTTATGGCAGCTCCACCAGCCTGGCCTCTGCCCTGAGAAACCTTTCCTCCCCTCTAGGCTCCATGGCCCTGAACTCCCAGCACTCAGACCAAGAGCTGGCCTACATGCCATTTTTGCCACGCCTGCAGGCTCACCTGGACCCCTGTGGCCCTCGAAATTCCACCACCTCAGGGGCACTGGACAGATCCAAGCACCAGGAGAACACCACCTCCTGCTTTCAAGCTGGTGAGCATAAACATGTCTGTTCTCTGCAGGCTTCAGTGGAGCTGTTGTTCATGATTAATGTTTCACAGGTGATTCTAGAGCTAACGAACATCTGGGAATGATCGCACTGCACACGCTGTTTCTGAGAGAGCACAACCGGCTGGTCAAAGAGCTGCACCTGCTCAACCCTCACTGGAGCCCTGACACTCTTTATCAGGAGGCTCGCAAGATCATGGGAGCCATTCATCAGGTATCACCAGCAGCTTTAGCTGAACATCTGTTCACCTCTATATACATTATTGTTTCCTGCACTCTGACCTGCCATCTCTATCTTTCCAGATCCTAACATGGGAGCACTACCTGCCACGGGTTCTCGGTGATGGTGCCATGTCTCGTCTGATGCCTCCCTACATGGGCTACAATCCTGAGGTGGATCCCAGCATCGCTAACGTCTTTGCAGCTGCTGCATTTCGTTTTGCTCATGTCACTGTGCAGCCAGTGGTGACCAGGCTGGGACCAGGATACACTACTAACTCCCAGCATCCCCCACTGCCTCTGCATCATTCACTGTTTGCCTCTTGGAGGGTTGTGCAGGAAGGTAAAAACAACGCTGTCAAGCATTACGGTACCTTCCTAAATGACATGATTTACTGATGATTTCTGTTCCTGTCTCTGCTGTTTTTCTCATGGTGTGTCAGGTGGTATAGACCCTGTGCTGCGTGGTCTGTTGTTGTCTCCGGCCAAGTTGCAGACTCCAGGTCAGATGATGGTGGAAGAGCTGACAGAGAGGCTGTTTCAGGCACAGGGAGGGATGCCTCTAGACCTCGGGGCCCTCAACCTCCAGAGAGGTCGGGATCATGGCCTACCAGGTATCAGTTTATACTGAAAATCCTCTGCTGACTGTTAACAAGATTTGTTTTAACAGATATTTTGATTTGTCATAGAAGAAAAGGCATACTCGTGGATATACCTAATAACCATGATTGTTCTTATTCATATAAATGTCTCAGTGAAGCATACCATTAGTTGTGTTGCAATTCAACACTAATACTGAACAGGTTACAGTCTGCAGTGTATTAAACTGGAAAAGTGAGATAATTATACTTCAAAAGTCAGTATGTATACTGAATCCACTTAGTTTGTGCTGTGGATGCACCTTATTGTCCCACCATGCAATTCACTGAGGAAATAAAGAAGTTTCTCACAGCTGCAAAAAAATAAAATAACGTGCAGGTGGAGGTAAGAGAGCTACAGAAATATGTACAAAAACAAAAATAACACCTTTAATCTTTTTTAAAATCCTTTTACTTTCTCTTTGGGAAGTTTTGTTTGGCAGTGACATTCCAAAGGTTCACTGTCTGTTGGCACACGCATCATTTCCTGTTAGTATTAAATGGTACAGTAAGATAATTTAAGAGTGTTTTGACTTCAGAAAGGTACACTTTAAAATGAGCTCAGTGCATACTGCATACATTAGTATGAAATGGGACATAGTAAGTCAACATACACATTACCGGTCCTCCGGACCTAAAAAACAAATGCAGCCATCATTAATGTAATTAGTTACACTTGTGTTTTTGAATGTCTTCATTGAACTAAGTCTGCTGATTCATGAACGAATGATTCCAGATGTAGGAATGTGTGTTAATCAGCACTCCATGTGCCCACTAGTTTGGTATCAGTTGTTTGAATGAACATTACTTGTCAGTTTAGACAAATTTTGTTGGCAATTAATTGATTTAGATTCAACAATAGACGACAACCAGAGTGAGTGGAAATAAAGTTTTATCTAAAATAGGGATGCATCCTGAAAAATCAATTTTCAGGGTTTTAGTTTAGTTAGTAGACGACGGCCTAAACAAAAGCTACACTTAATAAAGGCCGTACACACCCACACACGTGTTTTCAGTCATTCATGCTGAATAGACCTCTTCTCAGGTTGAAGCTGGGTGGAGTTCTGCTGAGAATTATGTGAGGTCATCAAACTCCGTTTAGCAGTAACAATACGTGCGCTCCAACAGCCAGCTGGCACAGAGCAGCTTTGAGTCAGTTAGGTGTGGTCTCCACTCCATTTCTTCATAGCACATGATGCTAATGCCCACTTGAAACTACAGCTCCATTCTGCACATACACAAAAACTACATGTACCAGTGGAAGGCTCATGAGTACATATGTATTACCTGTATGTATCACATAGCTTGTGGTGGCTTAATCCAAATGTGTCACAGCTGTCTCTGTCAACGCTTACGCCAACAAAAAGGTAGAATTAGGAGGATACCAATCAAGAACACTCTTCACCTGCCCACACAGTCCTGAGGAAGAAGTACAATCGGGAATATTAAGTTAAACACTGTTTGGGTGCACCATGGGTAAAATATGGCATTTGTTGAACAGAATGTCAAGTCTTTAGCCTCAAAGGATAATGTATCATTTCATTTAAGTGTTTTAATTTAACCTGATGTTAAGTGATTAAAACCTAGCATTTTAGTGCTCTCCCCTAAGTATCACACTTCCTTTACCTATAAACTCATGCTGTCTCTCCCATCTTTTTAAGTCTTTTCTTCGAGCATTTCTATTAAAACTTTTGCATTTTTAATTTGACCTTTTTCATTGTCTGTCCTATAACCTCTTTTAAATTATTATTTTACATTTTAAATTTGCTTTTTTCTATTTCTATTTCCTTTTAAGTTCAATAATGGCCTGATTACTCCTATCAATGTAGTAAAATAATTATCCCTTAATGTGATCTCTTTTAATTTTTTTTTTATTTTGACTTTTAATTTCAATGATGACCCAAAATATCCTCTGTACATCTCACATCATCAGGTTACGGCTTGTGGAGAAGGTTCTGCAGCCTCTCTGTTCCTAACACTACATCAGAACTGGCTGAGATTCTGATTAACTTCACTTTGGCTCACAAATTCCAGCTCCTGTACGGGACACCACACAACATCGATGTGTGGGTTGGAGCCATCTCTGAGCCTGCTCTGCCTGGAGGTCGAGTCGGACCGCTCCTGTCCTGCCTGCTGGCCAAACAGTTCAGAGCACTGAGAGATGGAGACAGGTAAAGCTAAACCCTGATGTAAAATTATGACCATTATGTTGCTAGAAGAGAAATCTAATTGTCTTTGCCTCCTGAGGTTTTGGTGGCAGAGGGAAGGCGTCTTCACCAGCACCCAGAGGAGGCACCTGCGTGCTGTTTCTCTGTCCCGCATCATTTGTGACAACAGCCACATCACTCACGTCCCTGCTGACCCATTCTCACGCACCGAGAGGACAGAGGACATGGTGGCCTGTTCACACCCTCTCATCCCCCACCTCGATCTCACCCCGTGGAAAGAGCCAGACACAGGTGAGGAAGTGCAAAAGAAGACTGTGTGATTTAAGGTTTTTCTGTTGTGTTTAGTCACGTCTCCCTGCCTGACCTCTCTCCCAGATCCCAGCTGTGGTCCAATACCCAGGATTCAAGCTGGCTACTCGCTGCTCTGCAACTCAGTGATTCTGTATCAGTGTCACTCTGGCTTCAGGCTGCTGGGATCATCATCTGTCAGCTGTGATCCAAACAGCCAGAAGTGGAGCCCCAGCCCCCCTACATGTCAAGGTATGAAGCCTAAACTAGGGCCTGGTGACAAGACTGGAATAGATATTATGGTATTTCTAAAGCCTAGTGTATCACAATATGGTTTATGTGTGCAAAATCACAACAAAACTCATGTTCTTATGATGATGATGCAAAAATTCATATGTGATGCAAAACTCCTCCCATCAACAAGGTCCATTTATTAGCTGTTGTGGAGCTTTCGATAGCATTACATGATCGGAATTGTCATTTGCTGGAGCACTTTCAGGACTCGTTGTCCACGACAACTGGAAACTTAAGATATATAGTGGGAAAATTCCCATCTGCTGAGGAAGATCATGTAGCACAATCAAAAGCTACCAAATCAACCTTGTGGTTAAGAATGTTTTTCATCATGAGTTTAGTCAGCACTTAAGTGTCATGATACTAAGATATCTTCATGATATGATTTTACTGTAAGATGAGCAATAATTAGGAATAAGCAGCCCATTAGATACAAAATGTCTGTCTCATTGATATGTTGCAGATATTAATGAATGTGAAGAACAAATTTCTGGCTGCCCACAAAACCTGGAGTGCCTCAACATACCAGGTTCCTTTATTTGCTCAGGTTGGTTAAGATCATTTGATGATGCATGCTGCCCAGTTCTCTCAGGCACACTTTTGCCTATTGATCGTTTAGTGCTAAATGCTTTTATTTTGAAGCACTCTGTAACTTCTGTTTAAAAAGTAATAGTAAATCTTTTTATACTTATCTGGCTAAGATTTTTCAACAAGCATAACATATAAGGATCAATTACTTCTGTTTCTTTATGTTTGTGTGCACCGATCCAGAATCCTCCTCACCGTCTGCCGTCTCTGTTGTCACTGCAGTGATAGTAGTGATCGGTGGTGTGGCTGCGCTGCTGCTGCTGATGTTCTGTTATCGTGGGTAAGTCACTGATAGTAGAAGTCAATTTAATGAACACAGTATGGGTCCAGATTTAACTATTTTATACAGAACTGCTGACTGGAGTGCCTACTAATTCTGTAGTTGGCCCAAATCGTACAATAAAAACACACTTACATATACATATATATTTAATAAATTGATGAGTAAATGTTGTATACATTGTTCATTCATTCCTGAAACATAATAAATCAGTGCATTAGTAACTAAATGTCTCTTTTAGGTATTTCCCTAAGAAAGAAGAGTTGGTCAGTGCTGGATGCTGCCAGGGGAAAAGTTGAAAAAAAGAGTTTGGTCAGTTCCTTTCTATTGGTCTCCAGTTATATGAACACTGTCTCACTATATTAATATATTTGCAACTTAAAATAATCATATATGGACCTTTTTTTAAACTGTCTACAGTAGTAAAGCATTTTGTCTTAATTTATAATAGCCACATCACACTACAGCTGAACAAAAAATATTTTACATCAACAATTATCCTTGTTGGTGGCCTGCTCATATAATGGCATGTTTTGTCCTCTTGAATACAAACTATGCTACTGACAAGTCTGATGGTGCTCACTCACTTACTACAAGTCAAACTATTTATAAAGGTCTGTTATTAAGGTGGTAATCTGTATGATGAGGCCATGAAAACAGAGAAACATGCTTACAAAAGTCCTTTCAATCCCGAAACTAAATTCTTACAGGAATGTCTGCTCCAAAAACATATTTTCATACCATAAAGCCCCTCTGAGCTGGATATGGCCTCGGTATCCTGGTGCCAGACTCCTGCTCACAAACCTGTTAAGCAACTGTTTGTGAGTGAGTGAGTGTGTGTGTGTGTTTCAGGGCATTTTGTATCAGGGGAACAGGCAGTTCCTGGCAGTGATCTCAACCTAAAGCCAACTCAGTAAGAAATAGGTCTCTGTGTCATCTGCTTGTAAAATGAGTTAGTGATGAGTTTTCGTTCCCAAACTTCAGTCTAAACTTTACGAAAGGCCACAAAGACACAATATTATAGTCAAACCAGCTAATCCATGTTTCTGCTATTAAGGTTTCGTACAAACATGACCTATTAATCACACACAGTACAAAGGTGATGTAATTAGGCTACAATGCCTCGTCTTTAATGGAGTGTTTACACTGGAAGACACAGGAACCTCAAAGCCCTAAATAAGGCTAAGAAGCAGTTATTGCACTTTCTGACACAATATTCTTCATTTTTACCATCAAGAGACCCCTTTCTGTAAAAAATTACAATGATAATAAATCTATATTTTGAGGTACAACCAATATACATTGCATAATATGGCTGTTTACTGCATTCATGCAAAGTAATTTATGGCTTTTTCTGTATGTACATGCTGTTCATTGCAGACATGCAAAATTACAGTTGCAACACTTGTGCGTACTGCAATCACTTCTATTAAAGCTTGTTCATTTTTATGACTATATTGTAAAACTGTCACTATGTTGAAAGTCAATGTCTCTTAACTAATTCATTATCCGTATATCTGGTTATAAAGTACAGGCCAGGCTAAGATGACACTGTGCCTTGCAAGTCGCTGCAGCTGGTTCATTTGTGTTTTATACGAGGCATCTAGAAAAGGTAGAGCAGGAGTGCATCAACTGCATTGACAGAAAGTTTTGGTTGTGGTGTTTGAGCTGATAACCGAAAGTGACAATGAGAAGAAATAGAGGAAAACGATGTAAATAATTGCTCTGGTGAAACTAAATGAATATCGTCAATCTCACAACAGAACTACTACATTACACAGTAACATACTTATGTAATACTTGAGGTAAGAGGCTATCCTCTGTTGTGCTCATCTTTTCAACAGACTAATGCCTCAAACACGACACATAGAATCTATTGTATTCATCTCTCACCAGGAGAAATCAGAAACAGAAAAAAATTCTCACCAGTGGCGACAACTACTGGTGACCTGAAAAATAAC
>JAQQZW010000021.1:16127121-16139426 GCA_029814745.1 Zanclus cornutus | reverse complement strand
CATAAAGATATGAAATATGCAATCCATCACAAAAGACAAATAAAAACAGAGAAATCTTGTATTTGAGAGGCTGTCTCCATAGCATGATTGGCACTGTTGCTTAAAGAAATGGCAGAAACAATCAATTGTCAATGATAATCAAAATAGTTGCAGATTATTTTTGTATCGATTGACCGACTTATCATTTCAGCTCTAATTCTAATGGGTAAGAGTAACAGTCATCCATCCATACACCCTGGGCTCATTGGGATGAATGCTCCAAAGGGAGTAGGATTGCGAGACAGAGCCAGCTGGAGGAAAGTACTCTTAGTAAGAATGATTGGGGAGGATGTGAAAATGTCTCCTATGTACTACTATGAATAAACCATTAGAGCTTAAGTGAAGGACATGCAGATACTAATTGGATATGCTCGGTTGATTCTATTACACTATGAAGATAAGGTTAGGCAGAAAGGTCAATAGGGCAATGTGATGCTCCATCTGATTCAGTGATAGTTTTCTCTCTCTCACACTCACACAAACACACACACTCACACAGAAACACACACACACACTCACACACACACACACACACACACACACACGACCTGAGGGTTAGCTGTCGTGGCTGCTGCTCCTGCTCCTCCCTTAGGGACAGCGGGTGGACAGGCTATTGATCAGCCGGACTATTATCAGAGCTGAAGCTGTTTATCATGCTGTCTGTTCTCAGCAGGGAGCCTCCGTCTCTAATGGACCATGGTATGGCGCTCCCCTGCACCTGTCCTTGCCACCCCCACACCTTAAGCATCATCGATCCCCACATCACCTGTCCTTGCTCCCTGGTGCCACACTCTCTGGGGAAGGGTGACTCCTCCTGCACTGTCAGCACTGAAATATGTTTCTCATCGGTGTCACTTCTCTGTCCTTTCAGAAACCACCTCCACCCTGGTAACTGCGGCTTTGAAACAATGATGAGCACATCGTCATACGCCAACCTCTGACATATTACTGCGAAGCATACTGAAGTAAGCCAGCGAGACGGAGTCATAATTTTCATTTTTATATCTTAAAGGTTACTCACCATGTTAAAGGGCTTCTCCAACAATTTAGTATGTAGCTTCTAAAACACTGAAAGGATTAAGGTCAAATAAAAAAAATGAATGGTCAAAAATCGAAGCAGCTGAGGCTGAGGTACCCTTACTTTTTTTCCCCTAGTATGTGTCAGGTATTAGAAACACAAAATTCTAATTTTCCCAAGATGCAGCTTTAAAATACAGGATGTATGTTACCAATTTGACTCCTAGCCTTCTGATGACACCATTGCGACATCAGCAGGGTCATTTCCTCGTGCTTGAGCGCTCTCTACAGATCCACAGAAGGCATGATTCAATTTAGGCTGAGTAGGGCTACCACCTACAAACTCATCCTAAAGCATATAATCAGAAGCCTGCCCCTTTTAATTTACCCCAGTTCTGTAAATGGTGCAGACTGGTTTTCATTAATCTAATTCAAACAGTTGTCCTGATGACACATGTACACATAAAAAGATGTATGCTGACAAAGCCTGAGTGTATTTTCCGTTTATGGCGGGTGACCTACTATATGTGCTCACTCGATGTCACACAGTCACACACTTTAAGGGGGTGGTCAATATCAGTTCTGTGTACAGCAGAACTGTTACACTGGCCTATTAAAAAAGAGGCAGTAAATGTCACGCAGCAGGAGCCGAGGCCATAAACAAGCCAGTGGACAGTGGTTATTCAGAGGTCACATAGAGTGCTCAGTCGTCTGTGGCGGCTGGCCGGGGGAAACAAAGTGATGAGGATTTAATGATATCCAGCTTTGTGGCTATTGATAGCAGAGTCAATTGGCTGCACTGTGGGTGTCTCTCTGATACACAGCATATTAGCAACTCTGTGCCAGATTAAAACGTCAGAGATCAATAGGACACAGGGGAGAATCAATAATCGTCCCACTACTCTGTGGCTTTCATTTGGTGGATTGCTCTAGTCCTTTATGGCCTGCCGTGCTGTCAGCGTGCCATTAACTGCATTCATAAAACATGCATCAGAGATCTGTCACAGGCATCATATGTTAATGCCTGCTGCTAATGAATATGAATGCTCTGTTCATAAGCCAAGTCTCTCTCTCATTACATTGCTTAACACCTCGCTGAGCCCGGAGAGCTCGCTTTGGATGAAATGTAAATCACTGCTTTATTGGAGTAAAATGCATGACTATCACACGAAAACGCCATGCAGATGAGAACAAAATATACTCACTTTGCAGTAGATCGAAAGCTTTGAAGCCAATAGTCTTGTAAAAGTGTGAGAAATGAGTAGGCTAATTGCAGCATCATCACCATGCCTGGGATGAGAAAATAACACAGAATATTTAGTCATGTCCTAAATACTATAATCAGCATTACCTGGCTTGTCGCGCTTCATTATAGTCCAGAAATCTTAGATTAATTAGCATTATTGTGCACAGTGAGTGAGAGAATTGGACAGTAATTACATTAACCTTCGGGATCACACCTTGTCTTTTTACAAGACGTGTCTGAGCAATAAAAGATTGCTACTGCATAGATGATTACTCTTATCCTTGACAGTGTCTGCCTTCCAAATTGATCCAATTAGCCACTCAGGGCTAATTTAATTACTTGGGGCTGCTATAGCCTCTCTATCTTTCTGTCCTTGCCACCAGGATAATCATAACTCTGAGCACTGGAACAGATTATCTTCAGCACATGCATGAAGAAAGCTAATTTAATCTGATATGGGAAAACATGAATTAACAGTCCCTCTAACAGAAATTGGCAGATGGACAAAAATACCTCTCTTTGTCCTGATTTCACATGTATTAATGTGCTCCATTGCAAACTTATTCTCTAGTGCAGACACACCTGTGAAGAAGAAGCTAGTGAGTCTAGCTTTGTCACATTTATCAGTCTCTAAAGTCTCTTACTTGGTAAACTTCTCTGGAATATCAATCACGTAAAAAAACGGTTTCATTTTAGACACTAATGAAGGTGAGAGCCTAGTTCGTATGAAAGAACATTCATATGATTAGTATGCATGGGGCGGGCTCATAGTTTATATTAGGTGAAACCATCTTCATGCACACAGAGTAATCTCATCTTCTTCATTTTGAGCACAGCAGTGGTAGACAAGGCACGTACCAATCTTCTCTGCTCCGGGGACAATATGGGTTTGAGAAATGAGAGGTGGAAGCCACTGCGTTGCCAGCCACATCCATAATTGGCAAACCGAACAAGATGAGAATGAACTCTGGGCTTGGCTCATCTTTGGTGTAATTAAGATGAAATTCACCAATCATTTAAACTCACAAATGGAGGTTTGACAGGAGGCCAAGAGCCCATTGAAATACCATTGGCTTGCAGTTTAGGTATTTATCTGTCTCTGCAGAACGGAGGAGCCATTATTTATTTAAGTTTCTTCAATCAGCATTCAGGATTTGGATTCTGGTAAACCTTGGAGCAAAGGTTAAATGGTTATATTTCAGAAAGGACTGAAAACAATTGAATTTGAAATTAGAAAAGACATCACAAATTAACCCAGTTTGTGCAGTTGTAAATGTATGTAAGATTAAAGCTTGTCTTCCTGCACTGTAAATGTGAAAGAGAAGCTAATTTGCAGACTATATCTTGTGTTATCTGTGCAACAGTTTGCTGGGTGAAAAAGACGACATGAAAGATCCACAGGAAACAAATCTGTTGAACCCTGAAAAATGTTTCTTTCAGTTTTTCTTTTTGTTGTATCTCCTCATCTCTCTGCGGGTTCAATTCATAAGCCTGACATGTTAGATTCAGGCCAAGTTTTGGAGCTAATGAGTTGAAACAAATCCAGAGACTTGGTGTTCACAATAGCCAGTGGGAGCCACATTAAAGACTGTGTGTTCGCAGCTCTTCTCATCCTACGGGGGCTTTCTTCAATGCCTGTGTGTGAATCTCACTTGGTCATGAGCTGAGCGTATAAACATAGCTTTAATCAGGGAATTGTTCGGGGAGAGTTCTTTTAATCTGTGATTATAACGCCAGATCAATGAGGATTCCTGCTCTGAGCTGTGTCAGTGATAAAAAGGAGGATTTACATCAAATATTCATAGCCAGCTTTCCCAGAGGATTCACCACTACAGACAATCACTGACTTTTCTATACAGAGCAGATGGAAAACGAAACCACCAGCGAATTGCCAGTAAAGACTGAGCTGCTTCAAATTGGGTGTTATGTAAGAAAAGTTGAAAACTGCAGTAATTATCTACAAAGTGCTGCTTTATGTTTAGAAAAGACAGAACTTTCTTGCCATCCTTTCCTTGCAACCAGTGTCAGGATAGTGAGCCAACAACATGTTAAACATGATTACACAACAGTATTTTGGAGTCAATGAAAGCAGTCTCCTGAGAAAAGCTTGGCCTTGTCATCAGATAGTGTTTGGTCTTCGCTCAATGATTCCCTCTAAAGAACTGAGACATAATTTAAGAGTGGACACACAGTCTTTTAAGTGCAAAAGCACAATGAATAATAAATGATCACTGTATCAGTAAAGTGGAACAATGAAAAAGTTTTAGGGATTAGAGTGGTAGATGTCCATTGCTAGTCTTTCAACTGCTATCAGCAAATTGCAGAGGCGTTTTAGGCTAACATGTATGTGTTTGCGTCTTTGGTGATTTAGTTTTTTTTTGCATACAAAATTATGCAAGAACACTTGTTTCATTTATTGGTTATGTTCATTCATTTTTCATTATTTGCCATTGATTAATGTATCAAGCTGTACCATTTTTCTAAATGTTGACCTGTACTTTAGACAACAGTGTTACTTTAGACACGCACAGATCAGAGCCTTGATGTAATGTGGCCATTCATAGCAAAACAGAAAACAGAGAAGCATCACAAGCTCATAGCAATATGAGCCAGTTTAATCTTTTTTAATGTTTGATGGTATTTGCTTGAAAGCAAAAGCAACAAGTACATAATTATCTGTCTAATTAAGCTGCCAAAACACAAGCACAGTGCTGGAGCACCTCTGAAACAGTGAGTGCACCATTCATTAGCATGTGCTATAAGCTTATTAATCATCTAACAGCCAATTAGCACACTGTTACCATTTGCGGTGGGTGTGTAAATAAATTCCTGGGTTAATTTCTTCCTCTTATAATAAATGGAACATTATGAAAATTAGCTCTGTGACTATGTAAATGATCTATGTCGTTAATTGCATAGCAGCAATAGATGTTTGCCATGAACCGGGCTGGTGATGCAACAAATATTTCCCGGGCTGTTAGAGAAATTAATCGGGTAGCTGCTGATTCCCTGGAGGAATCAACAAGCTACAATAATGACATTTACCAAGCCCTCTGGCACACTGATAATGACAATGTCGCTGCTTGGCAGCAGGCCAGTGGGAGGTGAGGGCGATGGTGTGGGGCTGGCAATCATCTCTGAGAAAGACAGCATGGACACACACGCACACACACACACACACACACACACACACACACACACACACACAGAGGCAGAAAAACAGCGGGCTTTAAGGACTAAATCAGCTCTTGTATCACCCACTGGTAATTAATAATAATTGCTTTCTAATAAGGGCCATGCCATTAGCAAATTACCTCTCTACTGAAATGCAACCGCAGCTAAACATGCTGTTATTGGAAATGGAATCTAATTGGATTCACTTGACCAAAACAAAAAAAAACAACAAAAAAACAAAAACATGCACACACATACACACTGAGTTCATTGAAAACAACTGANNNNCTGATGACCACTCAGTGCTAATGGAATTAAATGCATAATGCATTATGGTTGTCTGAATAATGTCATCACATCAAGCTGATCCTGAATCATTGTGCGGCACTGGCAGGAAAGCTGATGGGGGATTTCAATGTTGACATTTTACTGACACGTCAGGGATGTGAGAGATGTTTGGATGTTAGAAAAACAAGAAGCAAGGTGGGCTTGGTTTCCTTTTTCGCTTGAACTCCACCACTCCACCACCTGCCCCCCATGTTCTGGCTCTGTGATAAATGCTTCAAGCTGGTCTTAATCATGCGTGTGACAGAGGAGGAAATGGAAGCCAGTGCAGGCAGACAGGATGAATGGAGCATTTACTTCGGGTGGCTCCCATAAAAAACAGCCCTCCATGCAATACTGCTCTCGTACTGTTGACAACGTCTGGCTACTGACTGTGTAGCTCAGACACAAATGCGCTCTGCAGGGCCAACCGGATAACATTAAGCTTTCGGAGTATGAATTGATCTGTCCTAATAACAGGACTAGCAGACTTTCAGATTTGCATTGTTTACAGGACTATTCACAGTCCTGCTTGTTGTCATCTTGTGCTTTCATGACTTTCAAAGGATGAGGCATATTTACAGAATGAAAGGACAACATTTAGCTGCTTAGACTACAGCTGTTTTGTCATATTATGTAAGTGAAAGTTCTGAGTTAGTGTTTTTTTATCAGCTGCTTGGCCATGTTTTCAGTACAGCCCATTCCTCCCTCCCTCTACTGCCCAATCAATTAACACATGGGTGATACCAGGCCTATTAGTGCCAGCCAAAACCTTCCCAGCCCTGTCATCTGCTGTTGGAACAATTGCTTAATATAACACCAGACTCAAAGGAGCACTTACTGAGGCCCAATCTTCTGGAATCAATAACAACAGGCAGGCTATATTGTTTCAAACAAGGAAACAGTGGGGGGTGAGAGGGAGAGAGAGGAGAGTGATGGGAGGTGGGTCAATACATGTGCTAGGGTTTAAGAGACGCTGGCTCAGCCATAAAAAAAAACACGTGCCCTAAAGTGCATCAATACATATAAGCACCACATCCTGGGCAGATGGTCTGTGAGGTCTGAGAAAGGACGTGGCCTATCACCAGGCCACTCTCCACAACTATGAGAAAAGTCATGAGGTTTAACCTCTGAGCTGCAACACAACGGCAAAGGGGCATCGGCCTGTAGGAAGAAGCTGTGCCGCTGTCTACGGCCTTTGTCACCAGCACTGTGGGACAACGTCAGGGAGAGGAAGAGGCCGTGGCATTTAGGGTCAGGGAAGATTTCATTTTCTTGATGATAATTCTTCAGGAGCTGTCCATCAAAGTTGATGAAAATTCAAACAGTGCTGCAAGCAGATGATTAGAAAGGCATTTGCCATCCGCATAACACAAATGTCACAGCCTCGCTAGAATAACAATGACAGGGCAGAGCCACCCGGCCGCACTAATGGAGAGCATTTTTCTAGTAAGTGAAGCTGTCGTCTCTCTGGGGCCTGTCAATGTCAGAGCCGCATGGATCGCATCATTTCCTGTGCCAGCAGGGTGAGCTGGCTGGGGACACCACAAGGTATCGATCTGTCTGTAATCACACAAGCAGTTTGGGCTTCAGAAAAACTTCATCCTGAAGTGCTTAGCTTTAAGGACAGGATCCAATTTCTTTGCACAGTGCAGGAGAAGAGTGAAGGAAGGAGGGAGGGTGATACAGAGTCAGTGATCTTTACAACAGGCCTGAAACAGAAGAGCAGACAGATATCGACAGCATGCTGTCCATCATCAGCACTGGAGACCTGACTCTGCCTTTGGATGACCTGGTGGAAACGCTTGTGTGAGACCTCATCAGCACTGAATCTTTCAACACACTGCCCAATAACTAATCCGTACAGTTTTTTTGCCGCTAAATTTGTTTGATCAGTTAGGTGTAGGAATTGTAAATGATGCCAAAATTTTTCAGAGTATTTTCAAAAAATGCAAAAGAGAGGAGGGAAATCGCTGATGAGATAATCCAACTGGAGGAGTGAGACACCACATTCCTGAAATTCTGAGCCTCCTGTTTTCAAAGAGAGAGAATTATTTCTG
The DNA here is from genome assembly GCA_029814745.1 of Zanclus cornutus. Taxonomy (NCBI): domain Eukaryota; kingdom Metazoa; phylum Chordata; class Actinopteri; order Acanthuriformes; family Zanclidae; genus Zanclus; species Zanclus cornutus. The sequence goes on along the minus strand of JAQQZW010000021.1, from coordinate 16,131,566 downwards.
AATATGCACTTATGCATTTCTATTAAAATATGATCAGTGGAGCTGAATGGCTTTGACAAATTGTGAATTTCTGTGGAAAGTAAAGAAATAAGTGACAGGCTTTTCTGATGATGGAAATTTGAATAATTATCTATTTTGAGAGCAGAAGAGATGGTTTTGACTAACAACAAATGGGTGAATGATCACACCTGCATCTTTGGATGAAGATATCAAACCTCGACAAACAGAAAAGGATGGTGTGAGTGAGAAAGCCAGGAAACAGGTGAAGAGGAGGTGTGAACTATAGCATTCTCCCTGGAGGAGTGTGATCATTTCTGCCTCTCATCTCACTTCTCTTTGATGCTCTGACAATGAAGTATCACCAACGCAGATTCGGAATCTTCAAATGAGGGTTTCAATTCTGGAAACTGATTAGGGAACTTACTGTTTTACACATCACTTCACTGTTGATATGCTATAAATAAATATTTATCAAGAAATCTGTCCAAAAAAGTTTTTTTTCTATATAAATTAATAAACAAAATAAACGAGAACAGGGAGATTTTTGAGGTGAATAGAAAAAAAATACATGATCCCTACCAGATTGGGTTTGCCATTATTTTAAATCCAACAATATCAAATGTGTTTTGTTCAACTGAGTATGTACGGCAAAACAGGAAAACGAGATAAGCCTGTAAATCTTTGTAAAGAAACACTTAAATTATGAATCTGAGTGAATATTTACTCTGCTGCCTCAACATATTGGTACAGAAGCAGATATGCAGAGGACCATCCGCCTGCAGACAGAGAGACAGACAGAGCCGTCTGCTGCTGTGTGGCTGCTATCAAACAGCACACCATGACTTCTCCCAGCTTACAGCACGCTACCTGCATACATCCCCACAGTTGCCATGGTAATAGAGACTGGCGTAAGTAGTGACGGGCCAACCACAGACATCAGAGCGGCTCTTAAGCAAAAACATCAGATGACTGCTGGTGGAGGTGATTCATTAAGCCCGTGTTCAATGTCCATCTGAACCATAACAAGCCTATTAGCATGCAACGGATCGAATACATTAAACTGGTTAAGAAAGCCCTCTCCCTCTTCATTATAGTGTTCATATTACATTCCACCATGCATGAAAGGCTGAATGAAAGGACAAATAATAATCTGAATAAAAGATACTGGAGTGTGCTGAAAATCAAGCTCACAATCTTATTTGGAGCATCATGTTTATGCGCAGAGTGAGCCATAATTTGCTGCTAAATAATTGACTTCTCCAATGTTAAGATCTCAGGAGACTCTTTCAGTTTATTCATTGAATGGCCTTTGCAGCATGCGCAGCGTATTAGCCTTTTAGAGATGTCTTGTCAGGCCCGCCACCAGGCTGTACGGAGAGACTCTTCTCCTCCACGCCTTTTCCTGAATAATAACCTTCAACTAACCTTTAAACCACAGTGAATAATTTCAATCCTATTTTCATATCAATGGCTGAGTCAAGCCAGGCAATTATCTTTCATCCATATACTTTGCTGTCAGAGGAGAGAATAATAAAGTTTTCCCTTGTGAGGAGCTGGAGATGGAAGAAAAAGAGAGGGAGCCAAAAAAAGCGGCGCAAGATGCTGGAGATGCTATCTAAAGACATGAATGCGGCAATGAATTATTCAGTAATGACTACAAGATCTGTCATAAAAAAAGCTCTGCTAACATCTGCACTGTGTTCTGAGGGGGCTGAGCAGAGCAGGGCATTGACGCCAGAACGCCTCTGAAGATAAACATGACAAATTGGCAGATCATCTGTTCAATTAGGATAGCAGAGCAGGTGTGCTGGTAAGGCGCCTGTGCCACAGAATGACACAGTTACCAAGCCAAACCAGAGGCATGATGGGAAATACCTTGTTTGTGTGACAGTGATGCAGAGCGATGCACCAGAAGGATACCCCAAGAAAAAAAAAACAGGATATTCCCCTTGGTACTCATTAAAATTCGACTGCAGACGGTACCCTGCCCCTCTCCCCCTCCGTTTCATTGCTTCATCCTTCTGCTTTTGGCTCCTCAACTGCCTGACTGGACCTTCCAGGATCATTTCTTATTAATCCATAAAACATACTGCAGTGGTGATTGGATTGAAGGGAGCACTGGAGCAGCAAAACATGAGATATGGAAAAACATCACACATTTCTGTGAGCAGGCAGGCAGGTTTGGGGGGGTTGGATGGAGGGGAGAGAATAAGTGGTGAACAGGGAATGGGCTGTGTGTGTGTGAGAGATGATGTTAAGGGAGGGGGATCATGGGGCATAGGAGGGAGGGGAGATATAGACGGAGGAGGTGGGGGGGGCTGCAAGCAAGAAACATGTTTTGAAATATTAATCCATGGTTCTGGCCGTGGGCTGGAGCGCAGAGATGAAAAAAAGCAGGGGAACCTTTGAAGCGAGGGAATGCTCCCTGCATTTGTGAGGCAGGCGCTGCACAGACGGCCATGTTGGTGGAGAACAACTGGGGCAGGTGCAATGATTCTCCCTCACATCTGAGAGCCCTCGTCTCCACTCCGCCCCATACGGCTTATTGGTGCAGCATGTATTTAGAGTGCTCCCTTTTCCCAGCCCTGACACAAATGAGATGAGTGTGGTACAGTCTCTTAATCCCCAGTGCCTTGTAAAGCCTTTGAAAGGAATACTTACTGCAGCATAAACTGTCGTTCACAGTCTTAAAGCAAGCACATGAGGCTCGGTGCTCTGAGGGAAAGACAACCTCCTGCAAGCTGCGTCCAATGACTGCGGCATCACCAGATTTAGATGAAGAGGAAAAGTGTATAAAAGGATATTACAGGATCTTACTGAACCTTAATGACCTGCTGAAACCCTGCTGAGCGACTAATGGATTCAGCACTCTGTTGTGACTGTGTGCCTGTTATAACCATGGCCCACTTACTCACAGCTCTGTGTGGCTGAGCGGCTGGACAGTCAGCCTGCCGCATCACCTGTCAGCCATCCCTCAGTGGTATCACACATGACCTCACTATACCCACAACACCAATACTCCATGCTCTCTACACATAGCTGTACAAGAGCCACAACCACAGTACACGTGGAGCAGCATGAAGATGTCTGCGAAAAGTGGCAAAAAGTGAAGGCTCATTAAACACGAAAGAAAAAAACTCATTTAGGTTGATAACTTAATATGCAGTCCTTGAATTTACCATAGCAAACACATTCGCTATGAAGACAATACATTAAAACACTTTGAAAAATCACATTGGGAAAAGTCATCATCATTAAAGCGTACTCAGGCTAAGTATCTTAGATGAATTATGCTCCCTGCATCAAAAGACAGCAGGAATAACATTGAGAGTGTGTCCTTTTCTCTTCTATTCTCTGGCAGCACCCTGCTGGGAAACTTGAAATTACCCTCTGTCTGGCTATTCTCCACTAATAATAATGATAAAGTTTTTTCTCCCTAATTATGCAAAGAACTCTCAATTAGCATAACTCGTCCTCTGTGTCAGTACAAACAGTAGAACACCCTGCGGGCCCATGATGGTTTCATTCTCAGCCTGTTGTGTTTTTTTTTCTTTTTTTCCTGACTTCCTCTAGTGAGTTAATGAAGATGTATGTTAATAAAGAAAGTGGTGGTTGTTGTGGTGGTGCAGGTGTAAAAGGAGCTGCTGCTGTAGGAGGTGATGCTGTGTTTTGTATGCTGCCCTCTGCAGGCCTCCCACAGGGGCTGCAGCACAGTGAGAGCCAGACCTGAAGCCTCAGTGGGGAGGCAGTGACACACTCCCTCTCACACAGCCTGCAGCAAAGATTAAAGATGTATGTTTAGGGCACATCAAATAGAATGCTGAATCCACAGGCCTACAGAGAGAAAACAACACATTAAAAGGGATTTTAAATAAAACCATACATAGTGTATGCTCGAGGCTTTGTCTGAGCCCGGAGTTGGGGTGGTTGATAACGTCCATCAAGCCTGCTATCATCAAAAGAAACAGGCATCCAGAGAACCAAAGCTACTGGTTGTGATTTGTGTTTTTTAAGGACAATGCTGTCCCGAGGGGAAACCATGAAAGAAGCTGTAAACAAATGATGGCTGGTGTAGGATGCTCTTCATGAAATGAGTCTATAACAGGAGTGCATTGCCACTAAGAGATGCCAGTCAGTACTTACAGACACAAACGAGTGATACCTGGGACTCAAGGTGTCATTTATCATTTTTAAAAAAAATATAAGTGTGAAAGGAAAATTAGAAATTAATAGCTGAGGAACACAGGCAAAGATGTGTGCTATGTATTACTTAGTGTTGATGAAAGTGCTTGGAGTCTTTAAGGGTTTTGGCAGTAGACACTACAAACAGACAATCCCAAGAGATGCCAATCAACCCCCTCCTCCTCCTCCACCTTCTTGTGTCTCTGAGGAAGTGCTCTTTGAGAGGAAATACCTTTAAGACCACACTGAGGGTGAATACACAG
>JAQQZW010000021.1:15674038-15685174 GCA_029814745.1 Zanclus cornutus | reverse complement strand
TTGAAATGAATTTAAATAATCAAAAAAAAAAAAAAAAAAAAAAATGTCCACCTTCCATCCTGTCTCGTTGCCTCGCTGGTCCACGCACATATGAATTCATCATGTGATGACGTCATCGGTCTCTTTAACTCCTACACTCAGATGGATTGTGTTGGACACAAGGTGTTGCACCATGGTGCCTTCAAGTGCCTGTTGATAAAGCCAGACTTAGAAGTTGAGCATTTATAAATATTATGATTGGAGTAAAAATGCAGGTTTTGCTTGGGTTTACACTACTTTTCAGTGATGTTGAAGTTACCATAATGTGTGCATTGATGATATAAATTATTTTATATGTATAAAATTAGATCAGAAATAATCTGTCAATTGACAGAAAAATAATGAAAATATTTAACTTCTTGATGGCACTGAGTTTGACAATTATCTGTCTTCTACAAGTGTTTCAGCAGCTCGTTATGGTGCCAGTAAACACTATCATAAAAAGCAGATCTGTTTGTTGATCATAACCTCTAAGTGAATTCACACTATATTACGCAGAGCTCCAGGGGCAGAACAGGGGAGGAAACTTCAGAAGACAGGAAATACATAGAATACATGCACTTCTCTTTCTTTGCACAGAAATGTAGCATTTGTATTTTTTTAACCTCTAATAATTTAATTATTTTCATGTTTAGTTAATTTATTGATTAGTAGATTGACAGGAAATGAATTAGCACCCAGTTTGATTGGGGATTCTTTCAATAACTTTTTCAAGCATTCACATGTTTCAGCTGCTCAAGTGTGAGGATTTGCAGCTGTTTTTGTCATCTTTTAAAAAACAAAAATAAAACACCGTTACCATGAAGAATCAGCAGCCTAATTGACTAAAAAAAGAGTACCATGAAAGCTAGCTGTGTCTTAAAAAATGAGGCCCCATTGAATTGGCTTTCTGTAGAAATAGTTTTCATTCTTATTATTTGTCATTGACTCATATCCTTTGCATAAGCCTTGAGTTATGAGTCATCACCACATATCCCTAAGATGGCAACTTCTTTGCCACTTGTTTGCATTTCGCCTCCACCAATGTGCATCAGGGTGAATATGACATACATGTGATGAGCCACAAGATTTTTCAAGTTGAGAAAATGCCTTAAGCTAGCTGGTCTCTAACATTGACTCCATTATGTGTGCAACGTGTTTATTTCCTGTATCCTGCTGTCCTATCTGATGTCTGATATGGTAGATTATTCAAGCTAATAATAAGATGGATCCCTTGATCTTAGAGGTCTGTGCCCAAACACACTGAGTTCAGGTCAGGCTTGGGCCTTTTTTTAAAAAAAAAAACAACAACTTAGATTTGACTTTCGTCGTGCCCATATACACTAAGAGCACACACTGTTTAAAATGTTATATTTATTATTTTATAACTGTTATGTATACACGTTTAATTAACATGCATTTCATTTGAATGAAATGCGTTGAAGTTGACCATGCAGAGCATCAGGGAGAAGTTTGAGTGTGGAGAGTTCTAAAAGTTCCTAATGTTTAGGGAAAAGCTGCATTTTGGAAGACTTTTGATTTAATTACCAAAAAACAGCGATCCAATTTGTCAAGGCAGGCTGTAAATCTTTATTCAATTATTTGCTGCTGGATCATATGTTCTGCGTTATGTTGCTCTGTATTGGACAGTCGATATTAGTATTTGTGATCATTGGAGGCGCAGGTAGTTAAGTTTTAGGGCTTTAATAAATTTACCCCTTAGTAAAGTGTGTTTGTGTGTGTGTGTTTGTATGTATCAGGAAGAGTGTGTATGTAAGAGCGAGCATGTTGGTGTTGGTCTCATGCCAAGTCTTTGTTGGGCTGGAGTCGGGTTAGAGATTTTGGCCCTCTACTTGAGCTCATCTTGCGTAGATATTTGATAATGAATGCCAGTGTGTAATTGTTGTTTTTATATTCTCAGTTCTGGAACCAAATCATTGCACCATCATTACAAACGTGATGAGCAGCCAGTCGATGTCAACACTCAGTAACCCGGTGTTTCGACGCAAGATGCCATTATTCGACAGGACCATAGCATCCACAGGACTGTTAAAACCACAAAATATGTCTGATTTCCTGGGTAAACAGACGCTGCAGTATGGCGGGGCCTACTTTACTTATGATCCCAGTGGAAAAGATGGAGCACAATTCACTTCTCCTTGGAGCAACTCAAAGACCTCTCTGCTGGATGGCAGAAGTCCTGTGAGTCACCTCTCGGGCACGGAGGAACAAAACCACATAATTTACAGGCAAGACAGCAATTGTTCAGATGAAGGCCTTTCTCATTCTTCCTCTCTGGCCCAAGCGCCAGTTAAACAGGGCTTTACATTATACACTAAAAGTCCTGAGATCAATGGTCCTTCAGCTGCTACATCGGCGGCTGTTAGAAAACAAAAAAACAGGGGTGACAATTCACCCCCCGCATCTGAAAACTCTGTTTACTTAGCCATTCCTAAACCAGTTTATGGACATAACCCATACTGCAATTAACTGGGTTGTGTGATAGGACAACAATACAATATGGAACATGGTTCTCCAAGGATATCAAGCACTGTATATGAGCATGATTGGATGCGACCTGATGCTCACTACACTGAAAGACCGCCCATCCAGAGGAAAGCACAAGATGCACTGCTGCAACAGAGAGGTTTACAGTTTGAGCCCAGTACAGAACCACTAAACAGGATACCTGTAGAGACATACAGCCCAGGGAGAGCAAGGACTTTGCCCACCATGATTGAGCCAAACTATAGCAGTTACCCTTGCACCCTGAGTCGCACACTATTTGGCTCTTTAAGTGAGCGGAGCCAGCGTTTACAGACTTCCCCCAGAAGCTACCCTAGCTTATACCCCTCCCATCAGACATATGAGCATATGATCTCAGACGTTTATCAGGAACATTCTCCCATGTCCAAATATGGCCAGCTAACACGGCACCCGATGCTTTACTACCCCCAGGAAAATGGGGAGGGAGAAAACAGGACACAGTGTAAAGACGTGGGCAGTAAGCAGAGAGAAGTCCCTGTTATTCTTAAACATACAATGCCAAACCCCAGAGAGCATTACGTTGTGCCTCAGACGTTTCATGGTGAAATTCCACTGCCTTTGGCTAGTACTGAAACATTGCCAAATCATCCCTTAATGCGGGGTTTGGATTATCCATGTTATGCAGTTCCTAGATTTAATTTAAATGCAAGCCAAATCAGACATCCCCTAAAAAGGCAACATGCATCACCAAGTTTGCACTCTAATCGAATAAATATTTCCCCATCCAGCCAATACATGGATCACCTCATGGCCTCCGCAGCCAACTTACACATGGACAAACCCAATGCCAGGTTGCATGTTGACCAGTTACACACCAGCTCACCATTTCGACGGGTCGACCAAACCACTCCTACCAGACGGACAAGCCAACCTGTTGTCTCACCATCCAGCATACAAATGAACGGATTTTTGCCCCCTCTCACCAGCCTGCATATAGACCGAACCATTCCTCCAACAACTGGCTTAAACGTGGACAGACTCCTGAATTACTCCTCCTGTGAAGCCCAAGTCAGGTGCCCAAATCAACCGAATGGCCTTCCTGTGTCCCCAGCAGCATGGCTAACCCAGTCACCCCATCCCAGCTCAGATAAATCCCAAACAGCTGCACCTAATACTGCAAATGTCAGAAAGGTTATTTATTCCCCTGCTGTTGCATCAGGAAATAAATACAATATCCCTGTGTCCAATTCAGGCACCACTGTTCTTAAAGGGTGCCTGAAGAGAAGTATTTCTCACTCATCTTCACCCATCAAAATAAAAGAAGAGGACAGGGATTTATGTGAAGTGGAACTCATTAAGAAACGACAAAAGGTGGAAATGGAGAATCTACAAGTTGGAAATAAATATAACTCTCCTCCTATGCCAGTAATTGACAATGTCTTCAGTCTGGCACCTTACCAAGCATACCTGAAGGCCTCTGGAGTGTTATTTCCAGGCAGAGTACCTCAGAGACCTGTTCAGTCATCTGAGCAACATGAAGTCAAAATCAAATCAGACCTCAAAGAGAAAAGGGGAGATCGAGATGTACAGCAGCCGGTTGTCTCTCTAACTTCCAAAGAAATATGTGCAAACACTCCAGCTGAGAAGCCAGTTGTGAAAACCTTTGAACCAAAAAATATAAAAGAAGAAAAAGTAGATCCATCAGACACAGACAATTCTGTGGAGACCCCTGTTAGTCAGAGCAACTGCAGCAAAGCAGCAGCAATTAAAAAAGAGCTTAAAGAGACTGATTCATTGAACATTGGGCACATGTTGGTGATCAAGAAATGTGAACCTGATGAACTTGAATGTAAACCCGCAGTAGAAAGTGAAAATGAAACTACAGATGAGTCCAAACCTGGTGAAGTGACTGCGCAGATGAACACATCTCCTAAGAGTGATACATGTACACAGCAAGAACAGTTGTTCACCTCTCAATCCGAATCCAATACTCCACCTCGACCAACTGAGGGTAAACTAAATTTCAAAAACATTCCTCCCCAATGTCTGAAACTTTCCACCTACAAAATCATTGTTCCTAATACAAAGCATTCTAGCCCTGATCTACCTCCAGAGAATCCAACTATACAGCTGACAACTGACTATACACCAAAAGCAGAGCAAATGCCAGTTCGCAAGCACTTCTTTGAACTGCACCATTCACTTTACAAGCTAGTATGCAAATCTGTGTTGGCCTCTTCAGAGCAGGAGCACAGAACCTGGTTGTCAAAGTTGCAACTGACTGAACCGGCTTCTTCTACAACCAAAGCCCAAAAGGTGTCCTGTTTGTTTGGGGTAAAAGCCCGAGAGATGTGGCTCAATGAGGAGATAAATTCAGCACTCCACAAGCTCATTGAAAGGTTGAGAGAGTACACCGCCCAGGAACGGTGTCCTTTCCCACACGTCATGCGGACGGGGGCAGTGTTCCTCCCCATGCTGGTGGTGAAGGAGCTGCTGTTTCCGATGGTTCAGAGCAGCCTCATCGACCAGGTCCTGCAGGAGCACAAAGTTGAGCTGCGGCCAACCACGCTCTCCGAAGAGAAGATCCTCATCCAGCTCCATAAACGAGCATGTTCCTCCAGGCTCAGGAGACTGATGTCCCTCAAACACTTGCCCGACATCTATGCTGATGTGGTCAACCTTTTGTATTACACCTGTGTCTGCAAACATCTGGGTGAGTGCAAGTCCACTTCAAAGTTACTGAAGTAATGTATTTTATATGTGCAGTAGAGTGAATGTTTTAATTTTTTTTTTTATTTTAGTAAAGAAAGTCAGGAAAATAGTATTGCAGTGATGTCTTTTTGGTTACGAACACCTTATTTTAGCCCTTTTTCATTTTCATCTGTTTTCCAAAAGAATGTTGCTCTGGGATAGTGCTTTGTCTCTTTTGGTCAGACAAATTAGAGGTGGTACAGTGAGCAACAGTGTTAATTAACCATCATTGGAAAATGCTGGACACAGCTACTTACTCGACCAACACTTAAGTAAACGAATGTTCGTGAAGGAGACTGGAAATGAATGAATCATGGACATTTATTGTAGTGTTGTGGATTCATAAACTGGATGCCTTTTGAATACTACACCTATACAACAGTTCTTCAGCATAAAGTTTACAGCTCATTGTGCCAGTAAAGTTTATTTGACAGACAGCTATAAAAATTCAACTCTTAACCTCAGTTATAGGTGAAAAGTACGTTCGGCTTGTAAAATAATAAATGTGATACTATTTCAGTTAGAAGTTTTAACAGACTTTTGGTTCAGTACATGGAAAATCTTTCTTTCTTAAACATTTTGAAAGATTACACCTCCAGTTTGATAATTTGACTGTGTGTTATCCAAAGCCACAGTACCTCCTTCCTCTCTTTGCAGATTTCTGGAAATCCCTTATGGGTAGATACAGTGATTTGCTGATTCCTCTAATGGCAAAGCATCATATTTTAAATGTTAACTGTATTGTGTTTTTCCCTGAAAAAGTCTTTTAGTAACCCTATCTTCTGCATTATTGGCCCTTTTTGTAACGAACAAATCACAACAAACAATAAATTTTCAATATAAATCCATTTATTTTTTACAGAATCAACCTCACCTGATGTCCAAAAGAGAGTCCAGGTATATTTGTTTCTTATGTTGTCCCTCAATCTCACTGCTCTTTGCTTTTTCTGATTAGAAATCAGGAAACTTCTGCTAACTTTCAGTAACTAATCACAAGAGGTTGCATGATTGCATCACACTTGTCATGGGTGGGTGGAGGGAAGGTGGCTGAGCTGGGCTATTTATGGAAAAATTCAAGACTCTGTCATGATTCTGTTGGATAGCATTAGTAAAGATTGTGAGGCAGGCTGCTGGATCACATTACCAGAGAAAGGAAGTGCAGCCTGCCTACTACACACAAGGGGATTAACTCTTTGGGTTGGAGGGAAGTTCATGTTTTCAGGAGATTGTGATCATTATATTCAACATGTGTATGTGCTGTTTAGTAATAGTAGGAAGTGTTACTAAACAACTTGTGTTGTTAACAGTTTAATGTCTGTGTGGGTTTATAGAATAAGGCTGGCAGGCAATATTCTGTTTTTGTTATTGTAAACAAATCCAATGAAAAGACCAAAACCAACAATGTGTTTCTCTGTCTCTGAACACTTTACGGCTTCCCCAGACTGCTCCTGCAAGGTGTACTCGTATATGAGGTTGACTTAAAAAAGCTACAGTGCCCATGTTCATCGTAATGAAGTAGCTTTTCACCCAATGGAGTGTTGTGGCTCATTTGTATATTTGTTTTTTGGACAGCGTCAGAAGCAGAGAGTAATAAGCTATATTAGGCTCTGACTGCACAGGCAATACTTGTTAGAAAGGAACCATAAATCATTAGTTATGGTCTTTCCATGGAATGTGTTGACAAAAAAACAAAAATACAGAATATCACCAGACTTGTCCTCTAAGTCAACTTTTTACTTTGTGTCATTTGGCAGCTTTTATTTCATTTAGCACATGCATTTGCTAACTGAATTGGGCTTAATCGAATTTCCGTTCACTGCTGATATTATTAACAGTTCACATGGTCTGAGAGCACTTGACTTTGGTATCTGAACATTTCCCTTGTCTTATTCTTGCCCAACTGCTGTTATCCCCGACTGATAGCCTGATGCCTTTTACTGTAGCACCTGACTTTTTTCCCAGCCTTCATGTTTACTCAAACAGCCTTCTATTCTATCTCTGCTGAAAGGGTGTTTCATAGTGAGGAATCATGCTGTCTGATCACCATGTCTGATGACATTAATAGTTTTGCACTGTTCTGTGGGAGCATTGATTTGTCAAACTGAATGGAGGTGCTGGACTTTATGGTCCTTAGCTTGTTTTATAGAAGACATCTGATGGGAAAACAAAGTGACTTTTTTTTTATATATATATTCGTTGGAATCTGAAATCCTGAATGTTCAGTATGTAATGTTTCCCTGATCACTACATAGATTCTGTTAACTCTTACCTTCCCATTTTATCAGCAACCAAATCTTTATACTGCCTTTTTTAAAGGTTTGAAATTACCTGTTATACTGATTTTTTTCTTATTATCTTCAATAATGGCTATTTTAACATGAATAAAACCAGTATAATTCGGACACCCAGTGTATTTTTATGTGAAATGGCTTTAGTCCTCCCAAAAAATATAACTAAATGATTTAAAACATCCATTTAGTTGATGTCCCTGGGCTCTAAATATTGTGGGAACCTGTTGGTTCTGCTCTGCAGTGTACTGGGTGACTAGATTGAAGGAGTTTAAACTATGATACATCAGTCCATAGTTATATTCAGCTGATATTATGTGATCCAGTGCTAACCCTAGACTGACCTATTTTTATTCTGACATTTTCTTTAGAATAACTTTAATGAAACAGCCCGCCTGTTAATTCCAGCTTGTCCATCTTTGTCTCTTTCTGCCCATGGGATTGTCAGTCTGGTTGAAATATTGTACAGCATTTTGTTCTCCATGTATGAAATTTTAGTAAATCCATCACACAAAATAACATTTATTTTAAAGGCTGACTTTCTATAACCTAAAAGCATAAAAGACCATTAAAAAATCCAGACCAGTGCTCTTATTCATCTGACAGTATCAATCAAGCTTGTGTGGCAGGTGATTTCAAATTTTTGAACGGTTGTGTATATCTGGCATATGTTTGTATTTGTGTTGACCTCTCCTAATTGCTTTATTCCTTTTGTGTTGCAGGATTAGAAATGGGTGATCCTGCTATCAGAGAAAAAGATGAAGGTTGTGAGGAGACTAACAGCTGCAGGACTAATGACATCACTACTTCACCAGCCTCACCCACAGAGTCATACCCAAAGAGACATCCGAAGAACCAGGAAACAAAACCAAATTTGAACAGGAAAAGAACAAAGAGCAGGGTAAAGAGCAGTTCAAGGTGTATGTTTTTAGATACCAGTTTGTCAGGTGATGAACAGGCATGTGACACGGACAAGACTGCATGTGACACGGACAAGACTGCAGGCATCCTGAATGCATTTAGCAATAAAAACTGGAGTGGCCATCAGCTTGAAAGGACTGAGAATGGAAGAAATGACTGCATAGATGTAGAGCAGGATTCTACTCTCATTCCAATAAGCACAACTTCTGAGAATTCATGGACATGTCCTTTAGCCTTGGACAAGCTCTCTCCCTCTCACAGTTACCCAGAAACAGAGGAATCTTCCAGTCCGTGGTGTGTTAGTCAGTCCTCAGGACCAGCCGAATCTCCAGTAAAATCCAACAACTGTTCAGGTGTGATTCTCAAACTGAGGAGGATGTTTAACAGAAGAAATGTTCAATACCAGGCAATCTCAGACTCAGGGACATTTGCTGATCCTTCCCTCTCAAAAACTGATGATGGAGAGGGAGAAGTGAGCAGCAGGATGGACCTCCACAGGAGGACGCCCAAAATAACCCACAGGTGGCAGAGAACAGAAAGCTTCTCTCACGCCTTAAGACCTCTTAGCAGCTCTTCTAAAAGAAAACACAGATCACTCTTAAAGATCAAATACTGTCCCTACTTATCTGCCTGCCACAGCGCCGAGCACAGGAGGCGCTGGGTCCTGCGTTCGGCTGTCCAGAGGGCTCAGAGGGCCATGAGGTTTTACTACCCTGACCTGGTGGGAAAGAGGATTCGCCATCTGTATGAAGAAGATGACAAGTCAGAAGTATGGTACAGAGGCGAAGTGCTACGTGTCCATGAAGCCCACACCAACCCTTTAAAGACGATATTTGAGGTCAGGTATGATAGTGAGCCAGAGTGGAAGTACTACCTGGAGCTGTTGATAGACTATAAAAAAGGCTGGCTCAAGATTGAAGAATAGTTTCCCCACACACACGTCTGTGTGCCAGTTTTGTTTCTGGTTTCTGAATGCAATGACTTTATGATTCAATTACTTCCTTCTACTTTTTTTTTTCATTTTTTTAAAGAAAACTAGAAACAACAGACTGATAAGCCCACCCCCACCAGTTTTTGTATTGAGGTCAGGTAAACATTATTTGTCACTTGAGAGCTAGAATTTATAGAGACTGACTATAGACTATGTGCAGCATCCTGTAGTATATGTTAATATATGTTTTTGAGATCCTGTCATCTTGCACTGAACCTAAAAATGGCTTTTCTTACTTATTTGAAAATTACGTTGTGGGTATGTGAAAGACATGCCATGACTTTGCTTTACTTTAAAAACATTCCAAAAAAAAAAAACAAGTGTCCCTTAGGTTTTTAAAACTTTAACTGTATGCAACTATGAAGGTAGGTAATTGATATTTATGTCAGAATTGTAATAAAAAATGTCATTCTGAGAAAAATTAGTGATTGGTAGATTTTTTGTTGTTGTTGTCTTTAGTAAAAAAAATAGGAAACCAGCAAATGAAGATATTTTTAAAAGGGTTTTACTGTCAAACAGTGCCTATGTTTACAGTAGTAGTGCCAGTTGTGTATGTCATTAGTTTTTACCCTGATGACTGTGGTTGGTTTTATATTGTGTGTAACTGAAGCTGGACAGACATTAATGTAGTTCTGTACTAAGCAGCTCAAGAGGTCTATTAATGACAGTCTGAGATGTCCCGTGTTTTAATCACTGGTAACCTTAAGACTTTCACCTCAAATCCTATTTTGAGTTTTGTATAGTTTTCTTCGACTTTTGCAGATTGAATTGTTAAAATATTGTTCTCACTGTTGTCTCAAATAAATGTTTGTACAAACTCCTTGTTTTTTCTCCCAAAAAAATATGATTTTTGAATTTGGGACTACAATATGTAGTTTTTTCTTCTTTTTTTAACTCACATACCTGAGTTTCATTGGATTTTTATTGAAAGCTAAATTTCACATATTGATAAATCTTGATTAGTGATAGATTACCAGCTACACCTTCTCAGTTGACCATGTAAAGGACCATGCAATGTCTTACAAACGAGAAGTTAAATTTGTAAACATGACCTTTGCAAGACAACAGCACCTAAAATATGAAACTTCATTTCAGTGTTTTTGTCCCCATCCAGTGGCCAAATTGTTAGTTGCAAGTTCATTTTTAAATTGTCAGTGGTGCTGTTAAGTTGGGTTTAGCTTGCACAAGTGACTGCCACTGTAAAGAGGTCGTCTTTTGCGGGGCACGGTCTCAAAACACAGTAGATGCTGACTGAAAATGGCTGCTGCCACAGTAGAAACATTTTGTTCATTGTCAAACAACCACCCATGCCAGAACGATGTTTGCAACATTTTGCACTTTAATATTTTCTCCAAAACAGACAACTAATTTTTCCCACATTTTTACACTAAAAGGAAATAAAACACCTTTGATAGCATAAAGAAAATATATGTAGAAAAGTATTAAAAGTTTTTGGATGTCTCAATTTAAGTAGCTGCTTCTGTTAAAACGTTATGTTGAAATGTTAATGAACTACTAGCACACACAATGAAAACAGAGTGAGCCCTGGAGAGCATAGAGAGCATTTTAGCCTAATGATCACAGCTGTAGCTGTGTGTGGCGTGTTACCTGCAAGACAACTTAGAAATAGCCCATCTTTTGTTATTATCCATTCAACTTGTGTCGTCATTGGTTTATGAC
>JAQQZW010000021.1:15527309-15541064 GCA_029814745.1 Zanclus cornutus | reverse complement strand
TTATTGCTTTTTTGTGTGTCATGTAAATCACTCTGACATACCTTGTGGCTGAAAGGGGCTGTACAAATAAACTTGTCTTGGTTTGATATACAGAAATGATAGTTCTGGATAATAGTGTGCTTCCACCTGTGTGGCAGCAGTTTGTGTTTGGTCAGTTCCTGTTTAAACATAATGTCTCTGTGCACTAAGCCAGATCCATAAATGGTTTTCCCTGAAACTGATTTCCCAGTTTGGTGTGGAAGAACTTGACTGGCAGCTCACAGTCCTGATCTCAACCCCCATCTGACACCTTTAGAATAAACTGGAATTGCAGTCTATGAGTCAGAACTTATCTCCCAACATCAGTGTTGGAGCTCATTAATGTACTTGTGGCTGGATGGAAACACATCATGGGAGCCAGGTTCCAAAATCTGGTGGATAACCTGAAACTCATCATTGTTATCATTACTATAATTATCTTACTGATTCTCATGTATACTGTTCAAATAATATTTTACCCATTTACATCACTGAATATCTGTATTATCTCTAAATATAGCTTTCTCCCTCTTGATCTGTGTGTGTGCGTTTGTGTGTGCTTAGCCCTGCAGTCCACTGACTTCTTTGGAAAGACTGTTCTGATTACAGTTTTGGATGTAGTGAACGACTGTGAATGACTTATGAAAGTGGAGGTTGTGTGTTGAAGAGGAAAATCACAGCTCTATTTAAAAGCCACCACACTGACAATCCTTGTAATTTGTCATCCAGTGAAACCTCATTTTCCTCATCAACAATACACAAGTTCAAATACTGGAGGAAGGAACGTTGACAGACACATTTCTATTTAGCTTTCTGACTGAATCTCCAATAGTACTGTCATAGTTATAAAATTTATATAAATTATTATTGTGTAGCTACAGTAACTTGTGCATATTTAGGGTTTTATTGGTGATAACGTGTGAGAGGCCAAATGTCAAAACATTTTCGTACCATAGAAAAAGCCTTTACAATATAAAAGAAATGTGACAAGAGTATTTACATGAGTCAACACTAAAACTAATATTAAAAAGAAAAAAAGGGCAAAATTTCAAAAAAAAAATTCAAAAATTGATAGATCAGAATAAAAAATCACAAATAAGGGGATAACAAGAGAAAAAAAACATTGAAAAAGATTTTTTTAAATGTAATGTTTTGGCTTACAATGACGGTGATTACAACACAGTGTTCACTGCTTCTCTTCTACTGTTGATGGTCACCCAGTTCATTTAGTATAAAGTCTACAGAACTGAGTAGCATCAACAGGGTAAAAGATAGCTGAGAGAAAATAAACAAGGCTACTGTAATTTTACCTTTACATTAATAATGCTATATGAATTGAATCAAATGATCTTTTTCAAGTTTTTTTATTTTTTTTTCACCTGAACTGCATAGTGATGGACAAAGAGAGACTGTAAAGGGGGGAACAGGTGGGGTGTACTGCAGCAAAGGAGCTGCAGTAAGGACTCACACGTGCTCTACCTAGTGAGCTAAGGGGGCCCCCAAGACAATGTTTTTTAACATTTAATACAAATATTTGAACTGTTCTTTCTTTCAACAATATCTGCAGATATTGATATGATACCAATTATGGTATGGTAAAAGAGTAAGGCTTTCATTGTTCTCCTTTTTTTTTTATTGTCAGCGAATCCCGGAAAAAAGACCAAAACCAATAATGTGTTGGTTGCCTCTCAGTACTTTCCTCCAAACCCTGTCCTTGACTCTCAGCCTGAGGTTCAGTATTTTTAAACATTAAATAAATGTCTACTGTAATTTTTTGCATACGTTACTCATGAGGAAATATTTTTTGGACATTATTTTCTGCAGCTGACACATTTGGTCCTCTAGTAATTTTTTTCTAGCAGGATGGTGTTTGTGAGATGACTCATCAATGTATTTTTGACAGTTTTTGGACAACACAGAGTAACCATGGCAAAGAGAAATAAAATAAGTTAGATTTTGAAAGTCCTTTCAAAACTTGTCGTTGGTTTTGGTCTCTTTAGGTGGTTTGCTGACAGCAAGAACAGTGTCACAAGACTTATCACTCAGGTTGGCAAAGATCATGACTGTAGGCAGCACATTTGCAAGGATCTTTAAAAGGATTCAGTGATGATTGGACTTTGAAGTAGAGGACAGGAGGGAGCTAACTAAATTGCTTTGGTTCTTTTTAAGTAGAATACCATGGTGTCATCTAAGAAATATGACTAGTCTGAAATACATGGATAACGAGGGTCGAGGATCGAGGATCGAAGTTAAGGGCCAGGCAGTGAATTCAGAGCATCTGAGGAAACCAAAGACAGCAAATTGAAACACAGCTTCTAAAGTTAGAGCAACATGAGAAATACTTCATCAGGAGTAAATGGTGTGCATACAGACTGACAGCAAGTGTGTGGTAAGAGGAAGACAGTAAGGATTTTGAGTTGGCTCTTGACATAGAAATCATTTGAGAAGTAAAGTTATCTGTTGATGGCTGGGAGGTCAAGCCCAGGCTTCTGGTTAGGAGTTCAGAGGAAAAGCTAATGCTGCTAAGATATACTTTGATGATATGAGTTTTGATAGCCTTCACAGAATGGGCATTGGTAATGAAGCAGGTCACAGGGATGAGACTGAACAGGGGGCAGGTTATTTGTAGTACTGGCTGTGAAAGTAGCAGAAAATCTTCCAAGCTGAACAGCGAGACGAGAGAGTTGAGAGAGATAGGCTATTGATGTTGGAGTTGTGGAAGTTGATGATCAGTGGTATTAGTGCAGGATTTACAGGTTGAAAGTCGCTGCCAAATGGAACTGGTGTCAGGTGGATGGCTGCAAGAGTGGCCAAGCTTCTAAATTTCTGGCATGAGAAGCAAGAAAGAGAGTCAGCAATGGCATTGTAACGACCCGGTACGTGAGCTGTCGGCATAACATGCTGGTGTGTAACGGTGTGCCAGATTAGGTGGTGCATTAACAACATTGTGGAGGTGGAATTGGAGCGTCCTTTGTTGATTATGCTTACATCTACCCCATATTGGCCGCAGCCAATATGGGGTAGATTTCAAAGAGAGTGGAGGAAGCGACCTGGCATTCACCGTCATGTGGGTGAGTCAGATGTTCATCAAAGAAGAAGATAGAGTTCAGCATGGCCTCAACTGTGCAGGGAGATAGTATTTATGAGTGATGGGATAAAAAAAGTGATACATTAATGAGTGATTAAAGGCTCACCATTTAGAATGATGCATAGGGCAAAGTTGAGGTGGCCTAGGAGGGAGAGAAGTTGGTGTTTGGTAAAGCATAGGCCCAAGAGGAGGCTAATTCAACGATGAGTAAGGCCTGAAACAGGTTTGTGTGGAGATTGATTTTGAGGAGGTCAAGGATATGGATGAGCCCCATGTTTTTCTGCAGAAAGTGGAACCCTCAGGTCAAAAACTGAAGTCAGAGTAACCAGTAGTAACCAGACCAGAAATGGGTGAATATGAGGGAGCGGTGATGATGAGGATATCATCAAGGAATGGAATCTTGTGGTTAGACAATATCAAACAGAGGGTGTCTAACAGGGTGTCAAAGAGTTTAAGGCTGCTTTTACAACCACAGTCAGTGGAGTAATATACACCTTAGGGAACCACTTAGGGAGTATGGTGGGGCTGCAGGGGCAGTCAAGACGCAACCGTAAATTTTGGATTTGCAAAATGGATTTGGTATTGATAGAAACCATTGCCACCAAAGCAGAAGGCCAGTTTGAGCATAATGTTCAGTTAATCATCTGTGATGACCAATTCACATTTCCTGCCAGTGGTTTCCTGTTTGAGAATAAGTTCTCAGGAATGGGTGAATATTCTCCCTTTAAAGAAGAAGTGCTCTTCATGTCCTTCTAGTCATTTATCAACTGCTGGTTGGTGAACGGAAGCAAGGTAAGGAGAGTGAGATATTTGTAATTAACATCAGTGATCTGTTTGCAAAGATCGGTAGGAACTGGGGAAGGATTGAAGATGAAAGAGATAGAATTATGAAAGGGGGGGTTAGCTGTAAACAGGGTGAAGCTGATGGTTGAGAGAGGAAGATGGTGTATACACTGCATTTATATAGTGGTTTTCTAGTCGTTCAACCACTCAAAGCAATTTACAATACAAGTCAGCATACACACAGTAATGGCAGGAGCTTCTATACAAAGTGCCAAAGTGCCATCAGGTACACATACAAACTTCAACATGCAGACTGGAAGGGCATGGGTTTGAACTACCAACCCTCTGTTAGATAAGTGGATGACCTGCTCTACCTTCTGAGCCACTGCCACCTCATTAATAATATAAAACAGTCACAGTGACTCTGCCAGACTGTGTTCTCTTTTTCAATGTTGTGAAGAGAACTCTGTCTTTGATAGATGTTGCCCTGCAATGACTTTGTGGCTGCTACGTTTTTCTCTTATTGATCAGTTAATGCTGCATTAATGTCTCATTTCTGCTGATAGTGTGTTAAAAGCACTGTGATGTGATAATGCACTTAAAATAAATCTTGGCTTGAGTGTTAATTACACACACAAATACATACATTCTTTTAGAAAATACAACAGGGCTCTGCAAATAATATGAAGACAAGCACTCTGCGTTGCAAGACAAACTAAGAAAGACAAGCCTGAGATGTAAGTATTTGTCAATGTTTCTCTTTTAAAGAGGAAGACAAATGAAACTGATGATGAGAGCTTTCATCTGTGATTTTGTTGACTGAGCACTGACTAAAGGGGGTGCCATCAATTCTGCTGTGCAATGAATTTCAGTGGGACGACTGGACGCTGTGTCCTGGCGCGTCGATTACACTCTGAGCTCCAGTGAGCTGAGGGAAGTGAATGAACCATTGATTCAGCTTAAACTGCAGGCACAAGGACCAGTACCCGGCTCCTCAGAGACCACTGTTGTCTCTATTTCTGCTGACAAGTTCAGAGTCTTGCTTGCAGGTTAGATCTGAATGTTGTCCAATTGCAGTTCTTTTCTCACAGCTCTTCCATTTCAAACTATTTTATCAGCCTGAGTTTTATTGTGATAACTCTTTTCTTCTGTGTGTGTTTCTACAGAGCTCAAACAAGCCCAGGCTATGATGAATGCACTGCAGTGAAAGTGGACATGAAGTGATGCTTATAAGCTGTCAAAAGTGCCATTACTACATCTTGTACAGTCTATTTTTTTTGTGTGAATTTAGTCATCTCAAAGTTCGTGTAAATGAATTAAACCTTATTTTCAATAACAGATATTTAGTTGTATTTGTGACTGGGTGATTCGTCACTGAAATAAGAATATGCTATTGAATGTACCATTTTTGTATAATATTGTATATGAATTCACATATTGTGAATTTTGAGAATTTGTGTTTTACCCTCATATGCTTATAAATATTATAATAAAATGTGAAACACGGAGATATTTGTGTCCTTGCCAGTTTTCGCAACTCCTACAAATCCCAGCATGCATCGGGGTGGAGTGTTTGCTCGTGTTGTGTTTCCTGCAGTGCGTTTGCTGGGAAAGCTGTAATTTTCTTTAAGCTGTTTTCAATGAATATTTTTAGAGCATAGCAAAAACATCCGCTTACATCAGAAACACACGAGAAATAACTGATTATAAACAACTAACGTGGAGACTGGAGATCTCGCGACACTTTCATAATGAATACACGAACGTTACACAACATGTTAAGTAACATGCATGTTGTGAAAGCCTTGTGGTTAGTGCTTTACCTGCTCATTGTTGCAGCCTTACAGAGAGCAGAGGATCCGACAAATTCCGTAGGTTATGTAATTGCGGTTAAAGTCTGCTAACGTGTTTAGATTGATCACAGGTTATTTCGGTAAGTTTGCCCCTTGATTTCCTTTTGCATCTTTGCAATCTCTTGAGTTCCGACTGTACTCTAGTGTACCCATGAGTACTTTTTTTCCCCTTGGGACCAATGCAGAAACACAGTGTTTGGGTCAGACTGGTTGACAAAATACACTCAGGACACGCATGATGTGTGTAGCTTTAAGGCCAGAGTGCCAAATTATGTCGCTTTTGGCAGGATTTGTGAAGTGATTTAAAGTCTAAGTATTGATTTGCAAGATGTGCAGTCCAGGAATGACTGTAATGCAGTGTTGTAGGCCTGTGAGTGTGTTGTGTGGTCGGGTGTGCATGCTTTTGTTTTTTCTGAGATTGTGCAGTGGTCCTTGATGTTTTCAGGAAAAAATGAAGTTTTAGAAATCCAGTCCATCCGACACAACACCCCAACCACTCTTTGAAAAACATGAATATAAATAAATGTCTTTGGTATTTTCTAAACTTGCTGTAAAATTTTATTTCCCTACATAAAGGCCAAAATGCTGTGTCAAAGCCATGAACACACTCTCAGGAATGTAATTCTGGGGAAAAAAAAAGTTGCATTTATATTATTTTGTTGGTCTAAAAGTAGTTTAGAATTGAAACATATTCGTGTTCAAATACAGAAATAATCCTCTAAAATAATGTGTATGATTTAATCATTGAATTTAAACTCTCCCCAGGTTGTTATAAGTCTCCTTGTCAGACTCTTAAAAGGTGGCCACAGCCCAGGATCTTGTGTTTTGTGATGCAATGTTTGCCAAACCAATATGTTTTTTGCAGTTGCAGCGCAGCTTCATTTGTTCCAACAAAATGCCTGAGGGACCAGAGCTCCACCTGGCCAGCCTTTTCGTGAATAAAATGTGCAATGGAGTGGTGTTTACTGGACCAGTCAGAAAATCTGAGGTCAGCAAGAGTCCTGATGTGCCCTTCACCTGTGAGGCCTATCGCATCACAGCCACTTCCAGAGGAAAGGAGGTGAGGCTCACGCTGACACCCATGAAAATTGATGATGCAAAAAAGAGAGTCAAGGAAGGACAGGCAGACCAGCCCATGGACATAGTGTTTCGCTTCGGGATGTCGGGTTATTTCCGCTTCACCACAGAGGATGAGCTGCCAAAACATGCCCACCTGCGTTTTTATTCCAAAGAGAAGCCCTGCAGAGTGCTGAGCTTTGTGGATGCACGCAGGTTTGGCAGCTGGCAGCCACGTGGGACGTGGCAGCCTGGCAGAGGGCCCTGCATCATGTTTGAGTACAAAAGCTTCAGGTTAGTAGTGAAGCAAGTAAGAGTGTCACTTTTGCCACCTACCCAACAAAATCACTGTAACACTGACCAGTTCATCATTTTTCAGGGAGAACGTCATATCGCACCTGTCCGACCGTGCCTTTGACAGGCCCATCTGTGAAGCTCTGCTCAATCAGAAGTACTTCAACGGTATCGGGAACTACCTGAGGGCCGAAATCCTTTTCAGGTGATAAGCACGCACAACGCTCAGAATTATTCAAATGAGACCTTATACAGTTATGTAGTAGGGACGCAACAGTACTGACCTTACTGTAAGTGGACCGTGTGTCAGCTATGACATGATGACCTAACTTTAAATATAGGGCTAGCTAATGATTCTTTCCACTATGAATTAATCTGCTTATTTTTTAAACTGATTGTTTGTGCACTCTGAAAAATGTCAAAAAATAGAAAAAAATGCCTACCACAATTTCCCATAACTGAAATGTCAAATAACTTGTTTTGTCTGACTAACAGTCTGAAACCCCCAAAATATTCAGTTAACGACCAATCAAGACAGAGAAAAACAAAATATCTTCACAATTTAGAAGAAGCTGGAATCATTTGATATTTGGCATTTTTGTTAAAAAAAAAAAAAACTCAAACCAAAAACAATTTATTGTTAATTGAAGTGGTTGCAAATTAGTTTTCTGTCAATTAACAAATCATTTTGGCATGAATTCAAAGCAGGCTCGTTGTCTTTGGCTTTATAAAAAATTCAGTGTATCCTCTAGCAGTTCAGTCACACGACAGGCTGCTGACGCAGTTTTCAGAGCCACAGCAATCCGTGGCCTGGAGACCGATAACAAGTCTGGGGAAAAGAAAGCATTGCTATCGGACTGGTACTTGGTATCAGAAGCAGCACATAGAGAAAGTTGGACCAGTGCATCCCTAATATAGCCGTATTTACTCCTTTACCACAAGACAACAAATACTTCTGTAGATGTTCTCATATGGCTAGCTTGCATCTGTAGTACCATGCTAGATTTACAGAGGTTACAAAGAACAAAAAGTGAAAGAACACAGGCATGCACTGAACAGGACAGAAAGCCTTTCGTTGACAAATCTGATCAACTGTAAGCCTAAAAAAAGTTTAAAAAAAATTAAAAAAGAAACAAAACAATGGAGATTAAGTAGAAGTGCTTACTTTAGTGCTTGTTTATAATAATTTATGAATTATGGTCAGACCAGAAAGACCATATGTAACTGTTCCTGATATCTTTGTAAAAGATCTTTTCCTGTGAGGTCCTGGTTTATAGAAAAAGACTGATAGCATGCTTTTACATTGTTGAAAGTTATGACCAAAACACAATTCCAGCTCTCATGTGTTTCAAGGTCTGTTTCCCTCAGATGTGAAATGAATGGCTCTCTTTCACTTCTTAGTTTCTTACTGCCCGTGGGGAGGCGTAATGATTCAGATACACACACACAACAAAAGAGCCTTGTTTTACAAAAGAATGAGTCTTAAGTCTTCTATCTTTTTCTAGGTTGAACATCCCACCCTTTGTGCCCGCCAGGACTGTACTGGAGGGCCTTGAGTCAGAAGACTGTTGTGAAAATGAAAGGCCTGTGAAAAATGAGATCACAGACACAAAGGTGAAAGAACCCAAACCGCAGACACATTTTTCAGGTTATCAGACGCTTAACCCAAACTGTTTTGTGTCTTCTAACAGTGCCTTTCTTTCTTTTTTTGCAAAAGACCTCAGACAGAGCTAAACAGAAGAGAGTGAAAGGGGAGACCGGCGACCTGCTGAGGCTGTGTCATACAGTACCTCTGGAGGTGGTGAGCCTCGGTGGGTCACTGTTTACTGTCTAGTCCACTCTGAAACTCCTATTCAGAGATTTTAGATTTTAATTTAGAGTGAAAGGCTTTACTCCTATTATTAAGAGATAATATCAAATTTTATTTTCCTGCCAAATGCCTCCTGTTTTTGATGTTGATGTTGTGACTTAGGTGGAAAGGGCTACGATCCCGAGAAGGCTGACTACTCTGGCTTTAAAGCATGGCTGCAGTGTTACTACGTGGATGGAATGGAATCTATCCGGGACCACAATGGCAGAACTATGTGGTTCAAAGTAAGTTCAAAGACAATCCCATATTTTAATCTTTTGCATAGGACTTTGTGTATCACCGATGCTAAAACCTACTTCTAATTTCAGGGAGCTCCTGGCCCCATGGCACCTAAAGGTATGCAATACTTTGAATACATGAAACTGAGAACATCCGCTGAAATATCTTTGTTATAATAGTTGATATATTTGACTAAATGGATAAGTGGTCTTTCTCACACAATAGATGCAAAGTCACCTAAGACAAAAAAGAGGGCAAAGAGAGAAGATGACCATGATTACACAGACAAGAAAAAGGTACAAACAGTAACTTTTTTTGCTTAACAGATAATGAAATCTAAAGACCAAACTCATAACACTAGTTTGATTTACTTAGGGGCCCAGGAGTCGCTCAACAAGCACAGCAAAGAAAAAGGCAGTCAAAAAGGAAACCGTGACCAAAACACCAAAGAAAGAGAAGGATGCACGTCCGAAGGAAGCTGGACCCAAGAGAAGAAAGACAGAAATAAACACAACTCAGCGTGAAAACAGATCAACTGCACGTAGGAGGAAGAGCAGCAGTGGAGAGACAACGGCTGCAGGTAAACTCATGATATCCTGTGAATATGAAACAAGTTTTTTTTCCTACTGGAGGAGAACGGAAAGAATTTAATGTCATTGTCATCCTTGTTTCAGGTTCACAGAGGCGGAGCAGGAGAGTGACCAGAAAGAACAGCAAATAAAAACAAAAAGGGTGGAGCCACTACATGGGGCTGTTTTATGGTTTTTTTTATACTATTAAGTGTTTTTTAAATAAAACCATATTTTTACAAATGCTCTGACACTTTTTATTGATTTGAACCAGAGAAATCACAGCAGTCATTTATGAGAACCTTTACAAAGATCCCCTCCGTTTGAAGTCTCATATTAAACTGTCAATAGAACTGCACCAGGTGCATCATCATTTAACTAGTTTCAACCCAGTCAACCAAAATGTGTACCTAATATTCAATTTGTGACTTTCCTGTCACTTGATCGAATAAAATTACAAGATAAGGAGAAGTGACACAATTTGAAAGGGGTTGAAGTTCAGAGTGATTCCCCCTGACATGATGTGTGCCTGTTGGTTTCGTTTCTCCAAGAGATCACAACTGCAAGGGAGGAGAAAAAAAAAGTTCTTAGAAAACAATACAACATAAAATACACCAGACAGCGGTAAACACTAGAAAAATAGAAACACTCACAGCCACGCTTCCCTGAAAGGAAGGGCAGTGCAGAGAGTTGCAGTCACGCTACTGCCATGTGACTCATAGAGCCGGACTACGAGTGCGCCCTTCCTGTCTTCGGCCTGTTATGGTAAGTAGAGTAAATAGCCATTAACAGGCTGACTGGATTAAGTCAAGCTGGGTCAAGCTCAGCATTTAACGGGATACCTGTTTAATGGTCTCAAGGATGACTGCTGCACTGCTGACAGAAAAGGCACTCCAGGGGATGGTGTCGGGAGTGCACGGGATTGACCTCAAAGGGAAGTTGAGGTTGTACGCGCACTGGATGACTGAGGCATCTTGGAAGGATCCTGTATTACAAACAAAAAAGCTTATGATGAATTAATGAGCAAGATACACAGAGTTGAGGCTAAATGAGAACAAATGTTTTTTTAAAACAATCATATCCTACCTGTGTGTGGCATGATTGCATAGGTAAAATGATGAGTCCCCATGTCTGCATTAGCATTTGGGGACTTAGGTGCTCTCAGTCTAAGACAAAGACATTTGCTGTTAGATGCAGGGATTGTTTAAATGTTGCATAACTCGTACTGTTTGTTTGCTATTGTATGCGAACAGCAGGGAACCTCACAGTGACAGTGTCATAGTGTTCTTGTAGACCGAATAGCCGTATTTGCAGTCATTCAACAGTGCAACTCCAAAGTTGTGCTCTGACAAGTCGGCCCATTTGTGACCCCAAACCTGAGAGGGAAGCCATGATGAAAAACAGATGAAGCATTTCAACAGCATTACTTTTGTTCTAACAGCATCAATGATGTCACTTGTCATACAATAAGGGGGGCAGGGCCACAACAGGACACTACGTGTTATTGTCCAAATACTTGTGGAGATCAGCGTACATAAAGCTGAACATTACTCGTTTGGATGATTACTCGGTGTCGTACCTCAAATCTGGCCCAGTCCCACGAAGTGTTCCTGTGTGTGGGTCTCTGCAAATGGCCAAACTGGATCTCATAAGTAGCATTAGTGCTGTGCACTCGCACAGGAAATTCCACCTTGAGGAACTTATGAGACTCTTCCCATTTTACCTGAAATTAGAGGTTTGGAAACATCGCGTATTTACTGGGCAGTAGAGAACTTAAGCCAACTGTTGGATCAGTGATTCTCTATTTCTCCAGAATACATAGATGTTTAAAGTACCTCTGTGTTGAACTTAATGTAAGGACACATGGCGTCCATGACAATCTCCTGTTTGATAGTGCTCTTATCACTGATCCTGAGTGTGAAGCTGACACTGCCTCGGAGCCCATCTGAGTACACCACATGAACAGGCTGCACCACCTCCAGCACCGGATTCCTGTAAGGTCGATTCTGCAGTTAGGTTACTGACACTCATATCTACATCACCTGAAAATACTGTAATGTGTATCAAGGTGTTCAAAGATAGATGTAACAGTAATGAATGAAACCTTGTCTGCAAATGGTAATCCATTACATCCCAAGCATCCCAGAACAGAGGAACATCATCAAATATTACAAACTTGTTCCCATGACAGCTGTCAGCAATGGCCTCTCTGAAACAAAAAGAGAGGTGAGACAGATGTTGATCCATTAATGTTGACGCTGTAGTACAAAATAAACAGGTGGTCACATGTGGTCCAACAGTACCTGTTTACGTTGATCACACATAGCGAAGCCAGAGTGCCATCTTTGTTTATAACAGTCCGTAAAATCCCATTCTCCATGAGGACAGTGCCATCGGCCTGTAATGTTACACGTCTGGGTTAACCAAATTCAATTAAAACAAAGCTAAATTAAATAAATGCCCTCTCTATAAATAGTACATACTTGTTTGTGTTTTTATATTGGTGCAAATGGGCAGCACATACACACCAACAGATGTAAAGACATAAAATACATAGAAGAAGACTGTGGTAAAGGTTTGCAAGCTACATATACCATGAGGTTTACTTTCAAACAGAGAAATCATGTGAAAACTAGACAAAATAAAAGCAAAAAAGAATAGGACAATGATAATAATAAAAACATACAAGCTAGTTATTGTTGCAAAGAAAGGTTATGCCGACCAAATGTGTGTCCATGCATGAGTGTGAGTGTATTTACATCTGACAGAGAAGACAGAAGAACGAGGGAAGACTGGGCAAATAACGGATTAACAAAAAGAAAAGGAGGAAAAACAGCACTGAAGTTGGCACGTCTTCACACCATGCATGGCACTGCGGGGGTTTGATAACTCTGGCAGACAATGAGTGACTGGGTTGGGCTTGCTAGTCACTCTTTGTTTGGACTAATATATTTAAGTCTGTTTCAAATCTACTGGATGCTGCCCTGCCCTGCACCCGCCCACGAGACCACCATGACCCCCCTGCAGAAGCCACAGCGAGCCAGACGTGCCGTCTCATCATGATTTAGTAAAACTTAACCAAGCGAGGATGGAGGTAACAAGTTTTATATTACATACTTGAAAAATGACAGAGACCGGAGTCACAGGCCGTATGTCTTTGACAGGAGACAAACCGATGCTGGGAACTCTCACCAGAGCTGCAGAACAACAGATGCCACAGAATATTAGATATGTGGTTATAGTTTGAAGGGCAACAACATAAATATTGTAAATATACAAATATCTAACATACCCAGACCAGGTTTACCAGCGTCATCTTGAGTCTGGATGACTTCATGGCGCTCCCAGGGTAAAGAGTTGAACACACCAGCCGAGCTGCCCTTTGACCCCAAGGCTCCACAGGCTTTATTGAGTAGTGTGGCACCGTCACTGCGAATATCTAAAACATAGTTATATTTGCTTATTTTATTTCGTAACGCAACACGTCAATATGACTGATTATAATGAACAGCTTGTGAAATCTGTACCTTCATAATACCTGAGAGCATCCTCCACGACCATCTCTATACAGCTGCCGGGAACCACATCATGGAACTGGTTTAGAAGAAGAAGTCTGTGAGGGGGAAAAAAACAAATCACAGAAACCATTTTCATACTGTAACAACAGAGACCATTCACTTTTTTATCCTCATCATCACACTACGATAGGTGTGTCTGGACCTCCAGAGCTCTTGCAGTTTTTCCACAGGATACTGAAAGGTCCCGTCCCGATACATAGCCAAGCTGCTGGCTATCTCAATGTCGTGAAGCAGAATCTCACACTGGCGGTTCCCTCGTTTAATCTGGAAACAAAAAAGCAAGCATGGAATAACTGCACATAGCATTTTTATCCTTCAACCAATTGAACTGGTTTTCTGCTCTACATATGTTTTTTTTTTCTGAACAAATATGATCCCTTTCTCCAAATTAGTGTTTTTTTTGCGGCGTTGTGTTGGACAGTATTAT
>JAQQZW010000021.1:15267071-15277382 GCA_029814745.1 Zanclus cornutus | reverse complement strand
TCATCACAAAAACACTATCACCTGGTCCCTTCAAAGACAGTTCATAACAAAAACACCCACAAAGACAGAAACACACATGCACTTAAATCGATGTACAAAAAGACAGAACACAAAGACGCTTTAAGAAACATACTTGATGTCAACTTGTGGAGACAGCAGCTGCAGGCGGGTGTAGGCAAACATCCAGGCATAGTTGAGGGCAGTGGGGCAATGTTTGGGCAGGTTCTCCTGCCGCAGGTAGCTGGAGAAGCTGATGACCCAGGGGTCCTGGCCCTGAGTAACATGGGCAAACACCCAGATGTGCGAGGGGCTCACCACATCGAACTGGTGGCTGATGGGAGAGGAGCTCCACTCTGCTAGCGTCTGAAGATCAATCCCACTGGGACAGTACAGCAGGTTTGTCTATGGAGGAGAACAGAGGGAGATGAGTTGAGTCTCAGATTACCTGTTTAAGTTTAAGGACTCTGTAAATAAGAAAAGGCATCTCTACCTGGTCAGCTCCTGTGAGATGAATGAAGCTCTCCAACACCGATGCACTTAATCTATCCATTACATCAATGGCCAATTCCTCATCCCCCTAAAAAGACGGACGAAAGCAAATTTCAGAAAACAGGACTTGTAAAAATGAAAGTCTCTGCCAACTCCTGCACACTGGACTGTTCATACAATAAAATGCACTGTGAGTCTAGAGAAATTACCTTGCCAATGCCCAGTGCAGTGTGCAGCGCTCGAACCTCCTTGAGGACGTTAACAGCCAACCTGCGCGTGGCAGGGCGGCAGCTACAAAGCACCACCAGCGCTAAACCCTCCACCACATGCAGCACACCCAATGGAGGAGCGCGTTCCAGGGACAGAGAATGGCCGCTGCTTGAGCCCTGTTTAAAAGAATGTGGAATTAAATTCACTCTGGACTTCACATTCACATCTATAACTAAAAAAGGAACGCATTTTCAAATTATGGCTGAATACTTCCCAGTGATTACTGACTAGTATTTTGGCTTGAAATGCCCATCCCTACTTTATACAGCTGAAAACTCTTTGACGAACCTGCACGTCATGGCTCTTATTGCTGCTCTGCACTGCCTGCCTCCACTGGCTGATGAGCTGCAGCAGCATCTTGACTGCGTTGTCCAACAGTGTTGGATGGACATCTGTTACCTCACGGACGATGAAGTAGGCAAAGCCTGAGAGCACATCCTCCCGCCACTCTGGGAAATCCACCATCAGGGCCTGAAGGGTAGTAAAGGCAAGGCCACGCAGCTCCTCATCCATGTGAATGGTCAGTCTACAGAAGGAGAGGGAGCAAACAGGGCCGAAGACATTAAAAGGCCACCCAGATACAGCATATTGTGTAGTGATGTGTCTGCAGCGGGGTTAGAGGAGGGTGAGTTACTTGGCTAGAAGCTCTATTAGGTCCTGTCTGCTCATGCCATCTGGTATCAGTCTCGGGATGGCGGCCACACACGTACGGAACAGATCAATCTTTGGCTTCCTTTCTCCCCTGTGGCACAAACAGCTTATGAGAACCTGCTACAGGTCGGAAGCACACAGAGCCACTGCGGCACAAAAGTAACTGTATGAATCCAGGTCATGGTTACATACGTAATCATGTCCTCAGGCTCCTTGTTGGACATCTGTACACTGGTCATGCTCATGGAACGTCCCACTTCCTTGTCCAAGTGTCGCAGAATGTTGTCTAAGGCCTTTCTTACTTGTGGGTAGTACAGTGACATGCCTGGAAGCAGCAAGCAGAGTCATTACACTCTCAAGAAAAACACAACACAACACAGATATTCTAACATGGATACCAAAAATGTCCCTTTCTTAAGTTTGTCCAAAAGTCAAGCGTCAAAAATCCAACCTACCTATGACCTTGGCTTCTTCATCAGTGAGGGTGGTGTTGAGGAAGATCTTTTTGACTCGCAGGGTGTTACCAGAGGGCATGATGATCCCTGTGGTGGGCATTGGGGGCTCCCCATCTTTCTGCTGTAGGCTGTCAGCAATCACCAAGAAGGCTCGCAAACCGATATTCATCCTCTGACAGAGTGAACAGGTAGAGAGGATGAGCAGTATGCCACAGAAGAGAGAAAACAAAACACTCCAGAAACACCAGAACCTGACATCATCTTTCTACTTTACCTCTGGATTGATGGCAAAGGTTTTGTGAGACTTGCCCACACACAGGAGGTCATAGATTATTTCCTTCATAGCAAAGTCCAATCTTTCCTGTAACAACCAACAGAGCAGCAATCACTTACACACAGCTACAATGCAGTGTATCCTTAGGTTTAGCTGGGCTGTGAAATCCAGGTGTGTCAATTCATGCTGCAAGCCTACCTGAGCTATGAACTGAATAATCTTGACAAAGATGTTGAGGGGCGTGTCCCTGGGCACCACACTCCGGGAGCCTTTGGGGAAAAGTGCTGAAACGATGCTGAGTAGTCGACTAGTGGAAGAAACAGAGATAGAAAATTTAACCTTCTTTACCGAGGAGCAAAAGAGGCCAATATTTAAACAAATTTTACTTGCAGGCTATTGATTGCAAAGGGGGTAACTGTGTGTTTATCTGTGAGGGTCTACTCACAGGTGGCCCTGGAACTGACCTCTGTGTGACAGTATTGCTCTCACACTTGATCCTGATAATGTAAACCCAGAGCAGTCTGTAGAGTGACTCCAGTGCCACGCGGGACATTTTGGGGTCTTTGTTCTGTGGATATAAAAAGAATAATATGAGCCATTCAAACTAATTATGGTCATTTCATTACCTACCTGTGAGATTTGTGAGACCAGGTTGCAGTAAAACCAATCAACCGCGTGCTGAAACTAATGATAGATCCAAGTCACTGCATTTTAATGCTAAATTAAATTAGTAATCGATAACTGTGTCCCAGAAAAGAAGTCATCCAGTCGATATTTTAAGAATTCTTTGGCTTGACCAGCCAAGGTACCTGCTATGACACATATCCATATTGTTGAGATATGTGTTCAGGCCTCTGCTCAGGGTGACATATGGGCAAGGTGCAAGGATTTCCACATGTCAGCTTTACCTTACTGGCATGATGGAGGCTCGTGGTAGTTAATATGATGCTAACAGATTGTGAACAATAAAAAGGTCTCCGCAATCAGCCTTTACGAACGGATTGTTAGTATCGTGCTGCAGCGCATATTCTCTCAGCTGCAATTCTATGGCCTATGCACGCGGCCAAAGTTGTTTTCTCAGCTGAATCTTAAATGCCACTATTTCACAGTCTGTTTCACGCACCTCTTTTGAGACAAACGAATAAACCAATAAGAGCAAACAGTAGGTAGTCCTTTGGATTTCTTCCCCTCCTCCTTTTCATTTGGCAACATAGCGGCATGGATGACAACACAAACATGATGGTCCCAACAAGAATTTTAACATCAGTAATATGGGGCTGGTTTGAATTGTCCAAAACCCACAACAATGCGCAAATATTGCGAAGATGAGGTTCGCACATCAGAGGGCAACACAACAAACCTTTTCAACAGCCTAAAAAGAAAGCACTCGAAACAATATGCAAACAGTCAAACAGTGAGGGAGGTCCAAACCAAACAACTCTAATGAAGGCATTTAAGAAAGGCACTCTGTACGACAGGACAAGTAAGCAATGGAAAGAGGTAATGATGCAGTGACATTACATAATTATGACATTACATGGCCTTTTGTTAAATTTCAGGCCTTTTTTTTTTAAACAGGGAAATTAGTTTGGATGTACTGTCTAGTAACAGCACGGTGGCTAAGTGGTTAGCACTGTTGCCTCACAACTAAAAGACGGGTTCAATCCTAGGCTGGGGCAGGGCTTTCCCATGCTGAGTTAGCATGTCCTCTCTGTGCCTCCCTTCCTCTGTGCGCTCTGGTTTCCCCCACCATCAAAACGTATATTACATATTATATATTATATATATATATAAAAAACAGACTAACCAGCAAACCATACTCTGATGTTAAAAATCAACAAGGAGTTTTAAAAATCGTTCAGTTAATCTGGTTATTCACAGTGAAGACAGACTTCAAAGGCCGAGATCATCACAGCCTGAACCTGGTCCCAGATTAGCACAGATATCCCTTACTGGGAGGGCACAGTGGAGAAGCTCATGAGTACAGCACGCCATGGCTTGGCTTAAGCATGCTATACGGTAAAAACAGATGGCAGGTGGCTGATATGTCAGAGGCAGATGTCTCAAAATAAATAAATAAAAACAAATAATAAAGCGAGAAAATGTTTTAGTCAGTTGGGTGAACTGACATTTAAAGATAAAATGCTGTGCTGGATTGTAAAACAGTCCAGCAGTCCGTTTTTGTACTGCAACCATGTGTCTAATATTTCTGTCTGCAACTCAACAAATCACAGGGGCACAGAACAGTAAATCACTGAGCACAAACCAATGTAATCTCCAATGTCAACTAGGGCTGCTCGATGTCAGCATCTTTACATTATTGCTCTTTCTTTATATAAGGAACATTGTTGTGATGTAACATTGAAATCTGTAATTGGCTGGAAAAAAAGGTTCATTAAATTTCTATATAAAGAACTCACTATCATTTGTACACTTATTGGACTTTTTGATAACAGGTCCCCAACTTTCTCAACTTTTTTTTCATTAATTCACAATTCATAAAATGATAGGCTTGTTTTTTTACATCCACGCCTTAGCCTTACATATGGTACTGAACACTGAATCATGATGACACAATCCTTCTTTTTCATGCATTTAAATCTGCTTAGCTTGGTCTGCACTAATAGTGTAAATGTTGTAGTTGCAGATTGAGAGTGCTGCATAACAGAGCAAGATTTTTGCTCTGAAAACAAAATCCACCTCTCACCTCAGCGTTGTGCTCATTAAGGATGTCTGTCACATACCGCTGCTTAAAGATGTAATGAAAACAACACTCAGCCTTGATGTCAAAGGCCAATGCGGCAGGTACTGCATAGCGTGGCTGCTGCCAGCCGTCCGATTACCGACTCCAACAGAAAAACTAAATGCAGCACCACCAGAACACACAGCAAAAACACCTAATTCCCCGATGGCTGAATGAATTGTTGTTTTCATTCTTCCGTGACCTTCTCTGACCCTTTGGTAATAAATTCTAGAGATGCACAGTACTGAAATTTACAATAAATATTGCATTGACAGTTATATTGACTATTAATTATTTTCAGCCACTGTGTTGGCATCGTACAGATATACAGCATATTTCAAAGCAACTATTGCACAATAGGATAAATATATTGTACATCCCTATGTCATATAAATGTGTATCCACAGCAAAAATCCAAATATGCGGCCCCAGTGAGGAAGCTAAAATCGGCGCTTATTAACCAAGGTTACGCGCAGCTCATCCCTCTGTGTGGATTTATTAACGTGACAACAGTGAGGATGATGTGATACATTTAGGTGGTGCAGTGTGCAAGATGGATGCTCTCCCAACCTCCTTGTTTTGTTGGGTTTGCTGCCACCTCCACCTCCTCTTCAGAGCGTCTCTTTCTGCTCCACTCTTCATCATGGTATACAAGGATTTCCTCAGCATCAGGTCTCTGTCATGGAAGCCCCACATCCCTGATCAACACAGACACAAGACAACTTTACCGCATGTTAAGACTGAGGACACAAAACAACAGCATAGCCTATGCACATAGATGACTGAAACAAGAGGTGGAAATTCTCGGCTGCACCTATAAAATCATTCTGAGATGACCTCAGCTCTTTAACTATATGTCTAAAAATGTCTTTCATCGCTCATCAAAGGGCCTTAGCTGTCTAACTGTCAGTGTAGATTACATTAGCTCTGGTGCCTCGAACCCCGACGGCTCCTCTGCTGCTCCAGCAGTCCTCACACTGGGGAGTCAACAGTCTCCTTCAGCAGGGACTTGAATACCCCCTGATCCCTGCAGCTGACGGTTTCCTGCAACGTATAGGTCACTTATCTCCCTCAGTCCCTCCCTTCCTTGTTTCCTTCTCTCTCTCACTCCTTCTTTCTCGCTCCCTCCTCTGGATTCAACAGCTGTGATGCAGCATTAACACTGCTATTAGACAGCTGTGAGACGGACTCGCACAGTTGTTCCACTACAAGAAATCCTGATGGATGTTATGGTCGTACCGTATGTTAAATATACTTTAGTGTGCATGAGTAACTCACCTAAAGAGGCTGCATGCAGGAGGCAGTTCCCATCCCCTGTGGTGGCCAGAGGAAGCAGCTTTTTGCAGCTGGTGCACATGGTGGACCACCAGTTCAGACGACCTGCATACACGTACAATATATGATTAACACAGGAAATCTGTACAAAACTGAGAAACAGAAGTAAGCAAAAGCACTCTCACACATTTAGGTTCAATCCATTTTCAATTCAATACTCTCTTTATCTACTCAGAAACAAATACAAAAAAGACTTGTGATAAGATTAATGAGCCTATTTGTATAGTCTGGTACAATGTCTCATTGGGCCCACAAAAACATTTATACCTAACACAGTCCAGATGATGTGTGTGGGGAATGTGGTCAGAGCGGGCAGCCCTGACATCATTACCTAGTAACTGCCCATTGAGAACCATCAGCCAACAAGCATAATTAGCCTCAATAGCAATGATTAGCTTAGGCCACATGTGAGCACACACCCTCAGATACCCATCAGTCACTACCCCCCCCCCCCCCAAAAAAAAAACCTTTGAATATCTTCCTCCTCCTCAGCCTGACTTTTACAGTATCTCCAGCTTCTGCTCCATCACCGCCCTGCCTGTGTCCCTGAGGGAGAAACGACTGCTTCACAGCCCTGGGCACGGCATACTGCTTTACTGCAGGCAGCCTCACTGCTCTGTGCCTAGAGTGATCTGACTGCATCATTTATTTGACAACAGTAAATAGAGAAAAGGCTCTGAATGATTTACCACTCAGTGTGGATGGGCTCTAAATGCTTATGTTTTGCATTTCTCTATTTTTTCTCATGTTAGATATCTGTGATTATTTTTGCAAAACTTGAACTACTGTTACATCCCTGTCTGTTTAATGGTGTTATATCAAGGAATGATCTATAGGCTGGCTGAAATTCAACCACTCCATGAAGTGAGGCTCATTCACAGCTAGTAGAGATACATATTTTGTATGAGTGTCTCAGCTGTGGTCTTACCCACAGTTTATTTGATGCATATCATTAGAATTAAATTTATGACAGTGATCAGATTGACTGAAACTGTATTTAAAAGACTAAAAGACTTATTTATGTTTATGAAATAAAAAAACATGGAGGTCAATATATTTAAGTGTCCTAACATATTCTCGGTTGACAGCTACCAGGCTTTGAACAGAATTAGGTGAGGAAGGCTTTACGATCTCTGCAGTCATTGTGCAGGGTAGTCCGCAGGAAGATTTGAAACTCTACTAACTAGCTTCTCTCTGTTAGTTCAAAGCTTCTGCTGGGAGATGAATCCCTTGAGATCCTCGATGCTTTGAATTAGTTGTTGTCGTCTTGCTTCCGAATGTTGCTGTTTCTCTGATCTGCTCTGTCTCTCTGTCTTACTCCCAGTCTCACCTTCTACATCTATGTCTACATTACTGTCATTTCTCGTGGTGATGCTGCTTTGTGCTGCATTTCACTGTGGTCCTAATAAAGAATAGAGTGAAATGTATAAGATTCTGTCACATATCTCATGGCAGTAGTGGGAGACGTACAATGACAGAATGTATTACATTATATGCTGTGATACTCACCGGCCTGCTCTAGAGCCATCATGGTGGACTGCTCTATCAGGTCTCTTTCTATGAAGCTCCTAAAATCCTCGCTGTACACGCTGAGGTCCGGTAGCTGGAATGTGTAGATGGGCATCTCAAGAGGGAACTGCTCGCTGGTACACTCGCTGGCCACCTGCAGCCGCGCCAGGGAGACGATAGCAGAGCTGGCGTGGGAGATCCCGCGGGACAGACGCTTCTCTGTAGGGGAGAGGAGGGGAGGATTGAACGGAGGAGTGGAACATGAATAAAGAAAGAGAAAATTGTTGAGATGATAATATGGTGTCGAGGTGGTCCTCGTACCTTGTGCATTGTCTTCCTGCTTCTGAGCGCACGGCCTGTCGATCTTGCTGACGTGGGTGGGTGTGTCACGTGTCTCTGGCTGCTTGTAGTAGCGGCCCTCGTTGAAGACCTGCGGCAGGTTGGCAGTGTGGACCTGCCTGAGCTCCTCGTAATCATTTAGAGCAGCACTGAGGTCCCAGTTTTTACCTGCAGGACACAAACAAAAATTGGAGATCAATTATAAACAATTCTTTCAGATTTTCACTCTAAAATATATATCCACAATTTCTAAACAATTAGAATGGTTCATCTAATATTCCCACCCATCAAAAAGTTGTTTTTCTGGTGCAACAGGACACTGTTCACTGCAATTTAGGGTAAACAGGGTAATCTCATAGTGATGACTCATAATATGCTACCAATAGCAGAAAGTGGCAAGGACAATGGGGGTAAAAATACAAAAGATCTGCTGAGTATGCTGCAGAAAAGCCAGAAAAAACTGATAAATTCCAAGATCTCTAAAAGATTGAAAATAATGTGTCCTTATTATAATGGTACATAAAGCCCAACTGTAGCAATGCCATACAGCCCTCCTGTCTAAGTAAAACATGCAACATCATAAGGAGATAAAAGGTTAAGGTTGGGTGATGCCACAACAATAAAGCTAGTGATGGGAGACAGATCTTTTAACAGAGTGACAGCAATATCCTGATACACAGGAGGGTCCCACACACTGGTAACACACACGCAAACACACAGTTGTCTCCTCTGGGTGCTGTCTTTCTAACAGAGATCCCTTCCAGGTTTAACAGATACAAGTCAGGCCCCAGTCTTATTATAACTTAGCCCTCTCACGATGCCACAGGAGCTATCTGCAGAGTCTTTATAAAAATCACATCAACGCCTGCAACAACTGCAAACATTCAGGGGCTGCCTGCATGTAATTCGAGCATGTTTGTGAGACAGGGTCCATTAACGGACTCCCTTTGTAAGAGACTTGCAGGAAGTTGTCCTCTCTTCTCCCGACTTCCAGACAAGATGTCTGTCTGCAGTCTGATCATGAAACCTGGCACCGCTGATCGCTGTCTCTCACACCAATCAATGCAAAACTGATTATTCTTTATGGATCTCAACAGCTTGAGCTGCACAAATCCAGTAATACAACTCAAGGTCCAATAACATAGCCACTCAGACGGCACCTAATGCATGGTCTGTGAAAGCTCTACTTTAGCCTAACATTACTGTAGCATGGAAGGCATTTTTTTCAGCCCCTTCATTTGTAATGGCTGTCGTCAGCAAAAGGAACACTGATAAATTCATCTGCAGTATGAACAGGCTTTATCCTGATGTATAAGAAACACAGCAGCTTCACTGAACTCCTTTTTCTCATTAAAGGTCTTTGAAATAAACCATTTGCATGGGATTTTTCATACAGGTACAGTAGAAGGAGGTGTACACGAGCAAGCTTCACCACATTAGGTAATCCAACTGATTTCTTTAATTAAACAAAATCAGATTAGATTAGACAAAATCAAATTAGATTCAAATTAACCTTTTTTTCTTTCCTGAGACAATTAAAAAAAACCTCACCCAAGAGTCTGGCTTTCAATCAACTGGACCACAAAGATCAAAACACATTGTTCAGTATATAAACCAGCCTCTAGGGGGAAGCACTGATTCTGGCTCTGTCACATTTCCCTGTCTACCTCTCTGCTTGCTCCTCACACCATTCTGACTCAGACCAGAGGGTCACAGAGCAGCTGATTGATGCAAGTCTGGAAAGCTAAGCTAACACCAGCAAGAAGGTAGCAGACATTAAAACTGAAATAGGACATCCATGCCTACGTCTGTCTTTGTCTGAGTGCAGTGTCTTGTTTGATGCCTGTTAGTGTCACAAGTACGTATGCCCCTGTGGCTTGGTGCCAAAGCAGAACCAGACGGAAAAAAAAAGACTGAGGAGGAGGGAGAGACAGACACACAGACACACACTTAAATTCTTTTATCAGACTAGACACCAGCTGCATAATATACACACAGAGGCAAAAAGTTTTTCAGGACATACTCATCTATGCCCAATATCCACAAGGATTTTGTTGCCTGATGGAAATCTGATTAATTTGGAGGGTGGTTTTAGGTTTTAGTCCTGTAAAACATACATTACTAGATTTTGAGAATTCAGCATTTCTTTATAGCAGTTTAACTAGATCAGGAATGTAGTGTGATGCTTGCATTGCTACTTACTTGGAAAAGATGCAAACAGACACACAAATATCACTTGCCAATTC
>JAQQZW010000021.1:15132650-15144232 GCA_029814745.1 Zanclus cornutus | reverse complement strand
TGCAGCAGATGATAGAAGGCTTGTTAAAAACCATGAGAGACTTGAGACTTGACTTGGACTCTAGCTCAAAGACTTGAAACCTGACTTGGACATGCAAAAAATGACCTGTGAGCATCTCTGGCGTTTGTCTTCTGGATACCGGGCTGTCAGATCAAGGGGCCTTCAGTCAAATGGTACATTTTTGTGACTACCGAGGTTTCAAAGTAATGGGCCATCGGAACAGTAACATAGGGGCTGTTTTTCTTTTCTTAATTTTTAAGCATGACAATGATCACTATATCACCTTAATCACATGTTTATTGCTAAAAACCATGAAGAGGAAGGTCCACCAGCGTAAGTGACTACTCAAACCACGATCTTCCCTTAAACCTAACTGGCGTTGAAAAACATGCACTCTTGGTAAGTCTTCACTTTGATGAATGGAACTTGAACATATATTTAAAAAGTGGGGATGATTCCAGGGGTCCACAGCTGGAAAGGGCCTGTAAAGTTTCCAGTTTATTCTCAAGCCATACTAAGTTCACAGAGTACATATAGTAAAGTGATGGAGCAGTAGTAATGTATAAGTAGATGGGCGTGTCAGAACTCCATTTAGGCAGTTGTAATGACAGAGCAGTTACTGTTCCTGATTTGCATTAGTGCACAGTTATAGTGTGTGTTCCTGCTGTTAGACAGAACCACTTGTCCCAACTACCGTTTTCAAGTTCATTTTACCAGGAGACAAAGAGTCCATTTATCTAGAGGGAGACAGAAAAGAGGAGGGAAGAGACAGTGAAGGGTGAAGGAGAGATAGAGAGAGAGACAAGAGAGAGAGAGGAAGGGAGGGCTGAAAGTTGGATGGAGAATGAAGGAAGGAGGAGAGAAAGACAACTTTCCAAAACAGCAGATACTGGAATGTTGGTGGAAGGTGCCACATAGCTCCAAATATTTGTTACTCGGTTGGCTCGGCAACAGGACAAGCAACACGTTTATTAGCAAATACATTCAATAATACCAGAGAGTCCGGGAGAGGAAACACCCAGACTGAAGGAATGAAGAGTGTGATCTGGGACAAAGTCATATAAATTCAAAAAAAAGAACAGACAAGATTAAGAGTGTACATGTATGAGGATAGATATGTGTATGGGGATTTTGCATAAAGAAAAATCAAATATTGATGATGATTGTGGAGAAACTTGCAACAGAAAAAAAACAATGAATTCCAAAACAGCAGGCATCTGTCATTACAACACTGATAAGTGTTTGAGGCCCAGATATCAAAGCCGTCCTTTTGATACAGCCAGTCGCACAGTGGTCCGCTCTCCTTAAAGCATATCTATAACGAAGGCCTCTCATCACACTGTGTCCATCTCAATTATCAGCCAGCGCCTTCCACTTCAAGTCACAAACCCTGAGGCCGACTGAATATACCTGCATCTTTTTTTCTCCTTGACTAAAAGGCATTGGGTGCACTTGAAAGGACATGCAGCCTGTAAAGTTGGCATATGTGACATTTCTTACCCTGCATTTTAAAGCAGGAGTATCTAAACCCGTTGCAATAAAGCAGACAATGACAGAGACAAACACAATATTATAGAAGATAGAAAACAGACATTTAATGTGATTGGAGCTTAGTCAGGGTTCATTTTATTTAACATGGTTTTACAAGTGTTCAAACAATCCGAAATGCATGAGCCAAGAGAGATTCCTATTCATGGTAATGCTGTTTCTAAATACAACTCTCAGACACTGATATACTAAAACTACATTGTAATTACTGTAGAATCGCCTTCGGTATAAGTAAAGCTCTATCGTATCTTGTCTTATCTTATCTTACATCAAGATTACAGAGTTTAATTTAACATTTCTTGCCAACATCCAGTTTTTGACGCTTTCAGAAACTATAGCACTGACAGTTATAATTTACAGTTTAACAATGAAAGGGTTGAACCTATTGTTCTGTAACAAAATATTAACAACTTTCCGGGAAAGACGTTGAAAGGGAAATGTGTATAGACCCAATTTCCTCTCCTGTCTTGAAGGCAGAGATAGCCATTGAAAAAGTGCTGGTTCAGTCTCCCTCTGTCTCTGGGCATAGCTTTGATCAGTCCCACCTCAAGACTTATCCTGGAGGGAGCGCTGCACTCCTATTCTCCATGGCTAATCATACTTCCTGTCTTTGTCTTTATGTGCTTTAGACAAGCGTCAGATAGAAGCACAGGAACAGATTTGCCCCAAGAACCTGGAGAATAAAGCCTCTGGTTGTTCTGCAGCTCGTCTTCTCCAGCGGATTTCCTCATGAATATTTCCACTGTTGTTGGAGTGGTGGATTTCAACCCATTGCCGCTTTAAGACTAGGTGCTTTTAAGAGAGTCAAAAAAAAAGCCTTTTGGAGTTCAAGACACGAGAGTAAATGTACTGTATGTCACCTGATGGTGGATGATATATTTTTAGCTACACCTACAGCTGCTGATTCGAGGCAAGATAAAGACCAGATGTTAGATCCTGCAGTACATTCTAGGATCATGCACTTTACTCTGAGCTATAGGCGGCTGGCTTGCTAACCAGAAGAGACGAAATGGTTAACAAAATAATTTCACATGCACAGCATATTCTTTGGGCTCAGGCAATATTGCTCTGCTTGCCACCAGTGGCACTTTTCACCAAGAAACTGCGCTTTGTGTATTTCAAGTACAGAAAAGACCATTTCTGCCAGGAGCCAAAAAGAATGAAAAGAAATAGACAAAAATCCTTCTTTTTTCAGGGAAGCTGAAGGCTATGAAAACCATCTTGTGTTCTATTTTTGATCTGATTTCCATATCCATGGCCACCTGAGGGAGGTCAGGCTGCTCTGGCCAACTTCCTCACAGGGAGAGGGACGAACGGTGACAGGGAAACAAACCCAAGCACAAACCATGCTTCATCCTTTCCAACACCCACGCCACTCTCTATCCTCACTGGCACCACTGAGACTCTCACACGGATAGGGAAAC
Source organism: Zanclus cornutus (assembly GCA_029814745.1). NCBI lineage: Eukaryota > Metazoa > Chordata > Actinopteri > Acanthuriformes > Zanclidae > Zanclus > Zanclus cornutus. The sequence continues at coordinate 15,141,260 of JAQQZW010000021.1, read as the reverse complement.
GAATCGCCATAAAGAAACAGAAAGAAAAAAACACAAAATCATTTTTTTCCCTTTTACTTCTTTCTTGCTATTTTTTTCCTTCTTCTTCTGCTTCAAAGCCTGCAACTCTCCGCTGTGCCCCATGGTTAATTAACATGAACCAAACTGTGAATGATCAGAGAGAATGGGAAATCTCCAAAGGTTAAGTGTCACATGGGAAACGTGTTGTCAGAAGAAGAAGAAGACGGCTGTTTTTTTTTTTTTTCCTGCACGTTCAAAATCGAATGATAGAGTACGGTTGCAGAGGGAAGAAATTTGTAGACACCTTTCCAAAACTTTGCATTTCTCCTGTCAGAGGAGAAAGAGCTTCACAGTCTGGCTTCAAACAATATCTGTATATCATGACATTTTGATGAACAAAAGAACTCTGCATTTTTCTCTAACTCGCTGCTACTTTCAATGGAATTACTCCCTCTTTCTGTATATTATTATAATTCACTTTAGTGGAGTACACACAATACAGTTCCATGAAATGATAAGCACAAGCTTGTGAAAAAAATACATCAATCACAAACTTAATCACTGCTTTTAAAGACCTACTCATTGAAATTGTCTCTTCTTGGTTTATCCCAGGAGGGAAAAAAAGAAAATGACTTCATGATCCACAGATATCCTGGATAGCATGTCTTGCAGGTGAAATAGCATGATTTCTCTCTGTAATAATTAACATGGGCTCCTCTTCTCTCCCTGTGGCTTGTCGCTGACATTTGGTTCATGCTTGAGTGTCTGCCTAGCTGATTTCAATCTCTTGCATGAAGGTGAGGCTGTGTTTGTGTGTGTGTGTGTGTGTGTGTGTATGTGTACAGGGTCTGTTGGCCTGTCTTACAAGGACATTGGTGACAGGGCCTTCCTTCTGTAGATGGGATTAAGCATCATGACAATATAGATTAGATATCAACTCAGTCAATCCCAAACCTTCAACAGGTTAGAGGTTGAAAGCCAAACACTGAAACACAAATGAGTCATGTCAGTGTGTTTGTGTTCTCGCAAAATTGCATTATGTAAGGGGTCATATCTCACTTGCCTCTGAATACATACTATAACAATTCCCAAATTTATCACACCGATCTCTATACATTTTGTCTGCAGTGACACACCACATTGATTTATATTGTGCTCTGAGGAAGACAACCCCTCAGAATGGTCACCTCATCCACCGCTGCAACAAGCCTTGTTTTACATTATTACATTATGTATGCAGGCTTGTGTATGGATAATGGATGAATCTAAAGCAAAGCAGTTTAATTACCCACCATCATTCTGTCTCACCTTGCTGCAGAGCACACATCTTATTAGCCATGGTGTAAATAAACATTAATATGCCACCCTGATAAAGACGGTCCTTATCCTTGCAGTTCTCGATATATTATCACCATTGCTGCAAAGTACACACACAACCCAAACTGATCCAGTGGCATGTGCAAACAACGGAGGAGCTGCTGATGCTGGGGCCAGACCATTACAACCACTTCACAGAAAATTATCATTAGTGCATCTGGCTGGAGGCCACGCAGCCCCATCAAAAGATTAAACTGTACACACACACACACACACACTAGGCATACATGCATCCTGTATGATATAAAACAAAACCCCCCGGCTTCGAGTATCTATGTCAGACACTTGATCAAACCCAGTGGATCACAACAATCTTTGCAAGCGGGTCCTTTGTCAGAAAATTCCCTTTTGCACGTTTGGCAGACTGGCGAGTGGCAGAATAGACACAGGGGATGGAAGAGCATCTCTGTGGGCCGATTGAAGGAGGGGAGACAGTGGATGTAGAGAGAAAGAGTGTAGGTTAACCAGCCACAGGGTTATCTCGTTCATTCAGCACATGGCAATAGAGAAGCTTCAAGCAAAGAGAAAAGTCAGCATTCAGTCCAGCCCTGAGCATCGAATACTGCTGATCTGATAAACTAAAGAAAAGTCTGGTTATGTCTCCAGGCAGGCTTTTTAACAAACTGGATTGTGACTAGTATCAGCCATGATTGATATAATGTACAACTGATCACAAAGCATCATCTTTTTTTTATGCAAACTGCAACCTTACGTGTGCATCAAACAGGCTGAATTCAAGCAGTAGATTCATAGTGTGCATCAAGTATAAACTTCTTGAGAATCTTTTTGGCTTCTCCAGATGACAGAGGCTGAACTCTTCAAAGACATAAATTGTGTTGCGTGTACACAAAGCTCTTTTATAAACTTCTCGGTCTTTTTTTTTTTTTTTTTGCTGCAGATGGACTGACTGCAGCCAGAACCCAAGAGGAGACAGGCCTTATTCTGCTCTCTTATGTTGTTTCAATTACCAGTCTACTGTACAAAGGAGGCAACTTGATGGCATGACGAGTGCACAGCGCTCTTCTGCCTGTGCTGTTGTCTCAGTTTGAGCCTCATAAAAGGAAGCGGGCCTGACGATGCCAGAGGCTGAGGATCCGGCTCTGCGGTCTGAGCAGAGAATCATCAGCAGAGTGTTATTCTTTATAAGGAGATGTCCTTCAGTGTGGTGCCAACTCTCCCTTGGGCATCAGCAGCATAAGACACAACCTCTTATTTACCATATACAGGATCTCTGTGTGCCCTTAACGAGCCGGGATATTCAGCAATAAGAGACAAAGGCCACGCTTTCACTGAAGAATTAAATAATGATAATTAAGAAAATATTAATCAAACTCTGGCTCTCTTGGCTCTGTAGCTGTGTTGAGGGAGCGGGTCCTCCAGCTTAGCCTGTAGTAGTTCTCATTTAGAGTATGCCAACGACCTATAGAGCTGCAGGCAAACACATGCGCGCGCACACACGCACACACACACGCGCACATACACACACACGCGCACACACACACGCGCACACACACACGCGCACACACACACACACACACACACACACACACACACACACACACACACACACACACACTGATGGAAGCTACCTACCATGCAGGTCACTGGCCTAAGCATCCTGAGCCACTGGGGCTCATTGTCTCGCTCGAGGACACTTGGACGTGTGGACAGAAGGACCCAGAGATCGAAACAACCAACAGTGCAATTTACCTTCCACAGCTGCTCTATTTAATAATACATTGAGCATTAAAGAACAGGCTGTACTGTACAGAATGTGTGTAGAGATTATTCTTAGTCACCGTCCACGGCTCTAGTTATTCATCACGTTTGAACTGATATGACATCGCTCTGAGGGACATGCCTGTGCAGAAAAGTCCAAGATTAGCTCTTACTTCCGTGTGCTCCCCCCGGCTTCCCAAAGGGGGGGCGGCCCTCTCAGCTCATCAGGACTGCTGAGTCACAGAGTCACACTTCATGGCCCCGGTCTCTCCCACCCTCCTCCTCTACTCCTCCCCCGCAGTGCTTCGATCAAAAAAAAAAAAACCCTTTGCACTAAATGAACTAAATGTCTAAAACAAAACATTAAAACAAATCAAATCATTGTGTCTTTTTTATATTACAAAATAAAGCAGTGCGCAGAGACTTGGGCTGATTTTGTTGGCCTCCCTGCAGGACACGGACGTCCTGAATACAGCTGTGCTGACTGGAAAGAAGGTGGTGATGCCTGTGAGGACAGTGGCAGTGGAAGAAGACGGTGTAGTGACTGATGTGTCCGACTACACCGACTGTAGCTCCATCGATGAAGATGTGCTCAAGGTAGGATTCACTCCTCCTGCTCCTCGTTACTTACCTTCACATTCGCCCTGTTACACCTGGTGTTGACACACGTTAGCCTTCACCACACTGATCCGAGAAGACAACATTATACTGAAGGTAAACACGTTGAATTTTACCTGTAAGGTAAACAGTAACCAATAAAAAGCTACTTTTTGTTGCCTATGGAGAAAGTCCCCCAAACTCCTTTAAAAAAAATTACACAATTTTGTGAGTTTCTGTGTTTATGGAGAAACTTTTTAAACTTTTGTGAAGCGCTGTCTACGACAAGTTTTTAATTAATTGGGCTACCTTGTAAATTCAGCGAATATTATAAAGTTATTTCTGTCTTTCAGTCCTCTATTTTTCTGTCTTCTGTAAAAAACGTGTCCTTTTGCAGCAGCATGTTGGCTCCTGCTGTTGAGCTGCCGGTAACAAACAACACATTTTGTATTTGCAAACGAAAAGATGCACATTTTTTATTTGCATATCAAGCAGGGAAGTGAGATCCTACATACATATTTCGAGCCGTCAACCCAATATGTGTGTTAATGCCAAATATAAACGAGCCCACTGACGAAGAAAAAGGTGAAACTGCTCTGAATGTTTTTGAAAAACATTTTATTCACAACTTTTTATTTAAGTTTGGTAATTTTTGCTGCATAAATATTTCATTAAAAACATTCAGTGAGGACAGATAAACGGTTACCTGAATACAAAAATTAGTTTAGCTGCAGAAAGTAGAAGAATGTGAAACGTTCGCATCTCATCTTGTCTTGTACTGACGTCAAGGGGCAGAGGGGCGAAAAAGAAAAAGTTCCACAGGGGCCAAGTCGGTTTCATGTGTGATGGCGAGGACGGATGCAGACAAATAAGTTGTACCAAAGTCACCTCTGACTCTTTGTCTCTTTTCCACGCGGTAAAACAAACTATTAGCTGGGCTCCGACAACGTTACCCATCAATCACTCGGACAATAAACAGCCACTGAGCAAAATCGCTCGGCACAGACGACCTCACAGTCTGCCACTGTGCTCCCATCCCGTGACTCGTCCCTTTTATCCTGTGAACCTGAGCACGGCTGACTGCAAAAAGCCGGCTTTGTTTACTGATGAAATTGAAAGTCAGGCCGCTGGCCCCTGAGGTCAGAGGCTGTGGATGTATTTACTCGAGGGTAAAGTGGAATTGTAAACAAAGAATAAACACGTGCACAGGACTCCAGACATCTTATAGGTTTTATTGGCTGGTCGAATGTGTCCCAAAGCAGGTTTGGCAAACGACACAACAGCTCTCTGAGGAGATTCACAGTAAAGTATGTACAGTAAGTGCAGATGGGTGTCAGTTATAAGAAAAGCAGGATTACATGAGGATGCCAAGAGGCGGGATGTGGCCTAAATCATTCTTTTCAGCACTGTAATGTAGCCGTCTTTGCTGTTGTTCTAAGCTTACTGTAGCTCTAAGTGTATTTGCTGACCAGAGAGCAGCTTCAGTCACAAATACTCCCTTTAATCTTCTTAGTCTAACAGCTTGACTCAGATATCTTTTCTCTTCTGGGGTGCCTGAAGAGTATCAAATCTGCTAGTGATAGATGGGGAAGGATTTATCTAGAATGGATAGCTCATGTGACAAAACAAAAGCAGAACAAAGTCTAATCTGCAGTGATGGAAAGGTTTTTCAAATGTTCATGAAAGACGACGAGACTTAAAATGTGCACGGGCGTTCTCTTTGTCAGTTTAGGCGTGAAGGATTGACACTTGAACATTTTAAACAGGGACATTATGTGCATAGATGTCTACTTAGTTGATTAATCTGGACTTTTCATGGCGTGGCACAGCAATTTGACTGATTTACATCAGGCCTGAACTCAGAGGAATGCTTGAACTTTATTTGCCCCTTTGCAATAAGCATAATATTCTGCATGCTCATTAAAACTTATTAAAACTTGTTTTATTTGCAGCCAGAATCTACAGTCACAGTTGTCAGTGAAGCATGCATCTCAGCATTTTTTTTCATTTCTGCCTGTCTTTAATACTGCAGCCAGTGATGAAAGGCAAATCCCATTTAAAATAAATATCTATTTTGACACCAAAAACACTGAGGGATATTCTTGGCTGCAGAATGAGATTGTGACTAGGATGAGTGGGCGGTTGACACATTAAAATGGCATTCCCCTTTAACTGACGCTTCAGAATATTATTTGAACAAGGCTCATGAAAGTTCAGTTGAGTTCTTGGAAGACGTTTCTCTGAAAAAGAAGAAATGAGCAAAGTGTCTTGGATAACGGATGACTGGTAGACTGCCTACACACCGAATTAAAAAACATGAGAGCTCGAGTCGACTTAACTGGAACTAAATCAGTCCTTGTCTTTTGTTGCATTGGAATTTTTTCATAACAACCGTTCAAGGGCTCCGGTGCCGCATATTGTAAATCTGCTGTTTGAGATATAAATCAAGCATAGGGGTATTCACAGAGAAGAGGTCAGGGCATCTTTGTTGGCAGGAAGGGTGACACATAATGATGTGGTTGTTCTAAACTTCAGCTCTGGTCATGGGTGCAGGATGACTGACGCTCAGATGTGATAATGACAAGATGGTCTCAAAAACAGAATGTCTCTGTGACCGCACATCCTCTCGCTAATTGCTGGGATCACACGAACGAGAGCGGGAATCTATTTGCTATTTGTATTCCTCCTTAGGCGATCTGTCAAAGTCACTGTTTTTCTCCCCCTCCACTCCCCTGTGCATTTCCAGGGGCTGGTGACTGAATTTCAATGCTGCGTTAATTATCCAATTTGTTTAAAGCAGTGGCTGTTGAGAGGACCAAGGAAAACCTCCTGACTCGTGTCTCAAAATGTCCATGAGCTCTCTGAGCAGTCGCCAGAACTTTCCACGGTAACCTTTGAAATTACGTTGTAATGAATGCACTTGGCTGTGAAGGACTGATGTTCAGCACTGCACCACATGATATTTTGATTAACATAAAATTGCAATGCTGCCTCTTTCTGAAGCTTCGGACCGGTGATAATCGCAGTGGTTTATTACAGCCAGCTGACATTACTATGGCAACACATGCAGTGCAAAACTGCTGCAAGGCCATTTGTTGTTGTAAGAATGGCCTATTTGTTTAAATACTGACTTTTATGAGAATATTTGATTATTTTTTGTCATTGGTTTGATGACTAACATCTCCTCCATTGACAACAGTGTCATTCCCAGTTTGATATAGATTGTTTACACAAGCGTACTTACGCAAACTCTCTGATATTACCAGGGAAATTACAATGATAAAATATTCATGTTGTGATGGATTGATCTCTTTTTATATCATTTCCTCCAATCCAGGTGTCGGACAGGTGCGACTATGTTTTCGTGAACGGCAAGGAGACGAAGGGCAAGGTGAAGATGACGGTGAACTTCACCTACAGCTACCTGAGCGCTCAGCTCGAACTGAACGTGTGGATGCCTCAACTCCCCCTCCAGATTGAGGTGTCAGACACAGAGCTGAGCCAGATCAAAAGCTGGAGGGTACCGATACTGACCTCGAAAAGGTGGGACACACGAACAAACACACCGTTTGTTTAACATAAAAACTCCCCGTGTTTGGTTTATAGATGGGATTTCTAGAAGCGCCATTTAGTCCATACAAATCCAAATCATATCTATATAAGGGTTCAGGGATTTGATTCCATTACATAATGTACTGCAATATCTCAATGTGATCCAATCATGCAAAGAGATAGAGCTGAGTGATTGGAGTAAAGCAGGTCAAAGCGTTTACCGTGTGCCAGGTGTGAGCTGCACGTGTGTTTCTGTGCTCATGTGCCAGAGCCGGCTGGAGCAGCGAAGAAGACGACAGGAAGGGGAAGGGCTGCATGCTGCAGTTTCAGCACGCCCAGGTGCGGGTGCTGGCTCACTTTGTGGCCGAGCAGGCGGACCCTCGGGATCCTATGGCCTATTTCCTGGGCTCGGACTGGCAGGTGGACGTCACAAGGCTGGTTCGATACTTCATGAAGGTGGAGGACCCTCGAGTGGCAAGGCTGCAGGCAGGAAGGGTGCTGTCAGGGCGAGACCTTGGGACGACCACCATCCAGGTAATAAACTGGATTACTGCTCAGACTGAGCTTGGCCTGAGCAGCCTGTGACTAATATCGCAGAGAGAAGCAGCTGGTCACACCCTGGATTGAGTGGGCAAAACGATATATAAGGGCACAATTTTACTTTGAACCTGATGAACTGAACTGGCCTGATAAAGTCTGAGGCCCCCTCATTAATTTAAAAAATCTGATATTTTATGTCATCTTATCCTAAAAAATTCATTTTGCCTTGTTTTTTACTGGTGTCTGGTCATAACGCGATACTACCAGGCCCTGGTAGTATCGCGTTATTACGAGGCGCCAGTAAAATGTGACTGACACGTTCTTCTGCGAACAAGAGCAGTAGAGTAGCATTAATGTACAGCACTGTGAGATCGGCTTGGTGCCCCTGTAGAGACTTATACAGCTATCAAAAAGTTCTGTGCAGAACTGCTTCAAAGAACTAAAGAAATATAAGGTGCAGTGCAAACTCTGCCAGGTGAAGCTAGGTGAACAGCAACGTTGTACAGTCACTCAAGAGCAAAGCACCCAGCAGGAGGAGGGGATGTGTCAACTAATAACACCAGACAAGGTAAGTTTGATGATAGAAGTGCAGAGCAAACAATGACCATCTTATGATGATGGCTGAAAACATGCTTTATTGTCCCATCAAGAAAATACATTAATGCAAAACTGAAGAAACCATATGATGATAATGCAAATGAGCTGCACACTCAGGCGACAGTGTTGACCACATGGACAGCTCTTGCAATTAATCGTATTTAACGGTCACCTGCCATTACATACACAACTAGGAAATACAGAGTGCTGTTCTGCAGACCAAAGCTG
>JAQQZW010000021.1:15041555-15052513 GCA_029814745.1 Zanclus cornutus | reverse complement strand
GCTGCATCTGATCCTTTGCTCCACACCATCTCTCTCAACAGGTCCAAACAGAAACTCATCTCACAGCAACATAGCCTTGCCGAGGTGGGAGAAGCTGACAGCATGTATCTTGTGTCCACCATCAAAGTAAAAACAAAGAGAAAAACTACAACATGATATTTAAATCCCTGATCTTTTGCCGTCATCTCTTTTTGATACAGGCAGTTCACGGACATATCTACTGCTTCTAAACGTCCACATAACAAAGAATATGTAAAAGTGTCAGGGAAATGTACAGGAAAACCGCAGCTGACTTCTCACTGAGAATTACAGCCTTGTGGTTAAAGAAAGTGTTGGCGTGGGGCCGCCCCTGATGGGGAATGAAAAAAGAAGAGGAGACATGGAGAGAAAAGAGGGGGCTGCTACATCTACACAAGTTTTTATAACAATCAGAAAGTGGCGAAGACGTCACTGGCAAAATGATATAAGTATCTGTTTTCATCTGGGATATTTCACCTTCTGATGGCTCAATGATTAGACCAGTGGATGGAAGAGGGAAGTAGATGAGAGAAGAGGAGAGGAGAGAAGAGGAGAAAGGAGGAGAGGAGAGGAGAGGAGACTGCCAGTGAACAGCTGCCCCTGTAATTTATATTGATGAGGGGACAGGCATGGCAGGGAGCTTCCAGCAGTTTGATCACTCAGGCAGAGTTGGGAGTTAGTCAGAGACACGGCCCATCCATGTGGTATGGGTTGGACTGGGACGACCTCCTAAACACACATACACCAACACCCACACACACACACTTGCACACAGATACACATACAAGCAAGACTGTCAAGCTCACATTACATGCAGCAGTGAGGACTGGTGTAGTGGGGAAGCCAATGTTTTCACTCAGAGAACAGGAATAGATCAACAGCCTGACTATAACCATGTATGGCAGAGCAATCTCCCTCATTATTACCCCACCAGCCATATAATCACCAGGCTTCTCTGAAAAAGACCTTCCCCTCAGCATTCTCAATGACCATTAACTGGCCCTTGAACATCTTCTTGTGCACACAGCTCTGACGAGGTTCTACAGCCGCTTCCTGTCTGTGAGGCACAGCAATCAACTACTTGTTAAAGGGCTTTACTTTGATTTCCTCACATGGACAAGATTTGAATATTTCTCACTGAAATGAGACAGCGTAGTCCAGTCTCTGCCCAGGGCTTTGAACCCAAGACTCTTAAATCATGCTCTTTGATTTGAGCCCCCTTCCGGTGTAGAGGTGCTTAGCGCCGCACTAATTAAGATAGTGGGGCGGTGGATGGTGGGTCAAAGCGTTTCTGTTCTACCTTGAAGATATCCTGACACAAACATGAACATGAACATGCACACACATATCAAAAAAAAAAAAAGAAAAAAAAAAGAAAAAATACCATAGCCCCTCCAGACAAGCAAATAGCTTAACACACAATCGTGCTGCTGTTTTGACAGGGCTGTTTGAGTAAGGTAGAGCTGTCTAGCATAGAAGATCATATCCTTTGCCCTGCTGTCTGATGTAAGAAAGAGACGGGCGAGATGCAGCCTCTCACAATCTAAAGCACTCCGACCGCTCTTACAGAAAAGCCCTCTGGCCGTCCCTCTCCACAAGTTTCATCAGAGTGATCAGAGCAAAAGGATAGCCTTCAGGGTTTCTTCCATTCACACAGTGAAGTATGAACACACACGCATAGACGCACACACATTTACAGACACACTGCAGTGCACAACACAAAAGCGATTTTACATGTCTTTTAGATTGCACTTCACACGTGTCAAAATTCAGTACAAATCTCTTGGAAATCATTGATTTCTACAGGTTTGACTGTTTATCAATTCTTCATGAGCAGACTGAAATTGAAAGGCAGTGGTGGTTGAAAAAAAGGCAAAGCCTGAGTACTATTGTTGTAGTGCATAAAGCAGTCTTGCATCTCTCATGTGAGACATGTGTCACATTCTGTGTCTGTATCTTTCAATTTTAGTGATATGATCTTTGCTTGAAGAATACAAACTCTTCGTAGTTAATGCAGCCTCAGAGTTTACAAACCACCACACAACACCACATCCGCGTTGTTCAGCTGCAAGGCCTTGCAGAAAACAAAGAAGTGCTTCAGCATGCTGGCTGCTTCAACTATGTACATGATTATTAAACAGTCATAAGACTGCATAGCATTTTAATTTCCTCTCTGGGGTTATCATCATATTCTCTCCAGGATGGAGAAATACGAAATAGTGAAAGTGGATAGCACTGATCTAATTGAAGGCAATGATTTATTTCAATACAGGCAACAATATGTATATAGGCACTGATGAAAGAAGAGTAAACAGAGACAAAAACAAGATGATCTTTGCATCTCTACTGCATATGAGGCATGGAGAATCTGTTTTTTCTATATTAAGTCTGGGTAGGATTTTGCTTAGAATTTAATTACATTTTTTTACAGCCTTAAAATTGTAAAGCAACAGAAACACAAACCAGAGTAATAAAAAAATCTTTGTACTCACAGGTGTGTGTCTTCTTTGTTACTGAGATGCCTGGAAAGCGGAAAAAAAACAAGAAGAGATTAATTAAAAAATAACTATAAAACACCCAGCACAAACCATATTTTATATAGAGCCCTGCTTATACAGTAGCTAACTGATAGTGATCATGGCAATGAGACAGACCCTGTGGTTCAACAGACTGTCACTGTCCAAGGTCACTGACGTGGCAGGCCCAGGGCAATTATGTGTGTAGGCTGGTGTCTGACCTACGGCCGTGCTACATCAACATCCACGACAAGGTGGCTGAAACTCTATCCTCTGCAGGCAATGAATGAAAAATTATACTAAAACAAACAACATTTGGAATGCTAATGTGTTGAGAAGCCACACTGATTGGACCTGAGCACATGACTAAGCATGTGGCCCAGAGCGGGATGGGGGCACTTTGACCTCACTGTTAGTTAGTTAATCCTCTATTTAAACAGGTACTCTCATTGAGATCAGGACCTCTTTCTTAAGAGAGACTGCAAAAAAAATGTATATGAAAAGTGTACAAAAAAATTATAATTTACTCACAAATTAACCTACATATCAATCAAATCAGAAAATAAAGAAACAATTACGTGTAACATTTAAAAATCCAAACGTAATGTCTTTAAATTTCAATGAAATTTTTTGTAGATACTTTTATTTTTANNNNCTATGCATTTAATTTTTTAGGAACAAAGGAAGTTCAAATCAAAATCAAATCAAAAGAATCAAAAGTGTACTGTTGCAATTGTCAGGATAAAGGGTGAGCTGGTGGCATTTTAAATGGCACCATCAGAATGTGCAGTACAATGTGGACTGGCACAGGTTACACATATCATTCATTTATTTTGAAAATGAAAGCGGACCCAGAACAGACCCCTGTGACACACCTTTACCAATTTAAAGAGCTAAAATTTTTTTTCATCACAAACAACAGCTTAATTATTTCCAGACATTCATAAAAACAGTTAATCAAAAATAATCTACACCTCACAGGACAACTGCCATCATCCATGATTCGAAATGCTTTGATAAGCTGACTACCCGAGGCACTGACAATGTCACGTTGCTCTTATTGTGCTGTGACATGGTCAACATGACATGGCTGTAATATCACTTGTTTCCAAAAAGGCATGGTGGAGTCCACTAAAGATCCAATATTCTAGGCAAGCAGGTAATTTTGAATTTGGATGGTAATTATTTGAATCAGTGAGACAACCCAATCAGCTCAACTTATCATCTTTAGACTTCTACAATTTGAATCTAAATTTCACCAGTTTATTGCAAACATTTTGTGAGGTCTGAGAGAAAATGTGTGGTGGCAGTAGCAGAAAAGATTTGATAAACTATAGATGAGATACAAGCAGTTAAGTGTATAGTTGCAGACTGCTTATCAAACAAGTGCTCAGACTGACAAGTGTGAGTCAGACCTGGCTGAGGCTAAGGTGGAGCTGGGCTGCCACTGCTCATGCTGCCCTTCCTCACCCCTTTGGGTGTCAACTCATCGAATGAGCCACTTTGGTTTTTGCTGAGGCTCCAGCTTCTTCTCCTGTCTGCAACATTGCTCTAATGCCCCAAGAGCCTGACGCAGATGAACACACACCCAGTCATGGTCCCCAGCGGCCTTCTCATGCTCATGCTTTGCAGGGCGATAGCACACTAATAGATCCCACTTGTCATGCGGAAGCAATGGCTAATTTTTCTACAGCTTGCATTTGAAACTCGGGGGATGGCGAGTTGACATGATTCAATAACTCTCTGTGAAAAAGGCGTCTGGCCGGAGATAACAATGTTTCAGACACGTTTGAGGGGAAACGAGTCAAAGAGCAACGAGGGGGAAAACAAATAAGCCCTTCAGCTTCCTATAGACATACACACAGAAACACATAACTGATATCAACTCCGCTGAGCAGAAAGAGGGAAAGCAGTCACCTTGGGGCCAGCAGTCTGTGATGGAGTTCTTGCACTGTTCCAGTGCTCGGAGCTAAAAGCTTCTGTTCTGTCCAACTGTGACATTACGCAAGGAGAAAATAAACGGGAATCCAGTCTTAATTCTACACTTCAATCAAACAGCATTTAAGCCAACAGTGGTGATGGTCTATTAAAGAGTAGTGGTGTCAAGGTGCTGCAACACGTAGATTTAAAGGCCTATATTATGCAGTTAACTGGCTTTGTTTCGATGTGTAATACTTACACCCTGTAAGGAACATAGCCAATGTGCTTAGTGGAAACGGTATTAGAAGGAAATAGCAAATTAGCAACGTTTTCCCTTGCTTCTTGTCAAACCTTACACTACTGCTTCTACAGACATGCAAAACAAGACATTTTCAGGCTATTTAAGGGGAGTCTGATGAGAATTGAGATATAATTTAATCTGAAGGTACTTCATTTTATATAAATGTACATAACATATAGAAATAGCAAAAAGTAACAGAGAATTCAAATCTACAATCTGTAGCTTGTATTTGTCTTCTTCTGAAGTGTTAACAAATGTGCCTTGGCCTGACCACAGATCTTAACGTTACAAACAACCATTTGGCTTGGAAAAATGTTTGTGACAGAGGAAGTGAAAGAAACACAAGTCTTGTGATTGTATGTGTACAGTATATGTGTGCTTTTGCCCAAGGTGGCCACACAGACCACAGACTGATAATGTTTACGAGCTGTCACTGGCTGCTTCACAGACAAAGTTAAGAAAGATAAATTTCTCTGGCATTGTGAAGGCTCATGTTTCTGACCTCAAAATTTTTGAATTACAATTTGAAACAACTTTATTGGCAAAGTGTGTGCATATACTGCACATACAAAGCATCTGACTGTGGTTTTTCACTGCTCTCATACTTACACAGACATACAGCTAACAGCAGGACAAACAAGCTGAACAAATAATGGTAAAGAATAAAGAATTGTTAGGACTTTGAAGGTACACTATGTAACTTTTTAAGTAACAATTTTGGTGATATATTCTAGATCAAAGATCAATCAAGATAAAGTGTAATTCTGATACTAAGTAAACTTCTGTACCTCAATGAAGTGAACATGCTAAATCAAAATGCATGACAAAGTCATGTATATTTATATATATTGTTAAGGTACCATGGGGAATTTCCAGTTTTACCAAACATAGTTTTGTTTACTGGACTCTGAAAGTTTCTTCAAGGCCTAAAAACAAGTTGCTCTGAACCTGCACAGTAGAATCTGCCCAGTAGTTACCTACTTCCTCTCATTTTTTGGTCCACATTACTACCTGTTTTGGCATGTTACCAGCATGTACTGTCAGTGTGCAAGACTCTCCTCCTGTGCAGTCACCAGAAATGTGTACCACATCAATCCAATACTTGTGACGTGCGAGTGTGTTCTCATGTGGGTGCTATGGGGAACAGCTCAACAAATCATTTCTCTACAATGCCACTATTGGTAAAAAACCCCACAGCCTACTGTTAGAGGGTCTGGTATTAAGTCACAAGGACCAGATGCACCGAAAGTTACACCATGTAAGAAAACCACAAACTCCAGAGAGAATAACACAGTCACACAGAAAGAGCTCGCATTTGTGTATCCTTGTGTTCAATAAGGACCCCCACTAACTAACTGCCTGTCTCCAACTCACCAAATCCCACACCTTATGATGTGAAAACTATTCTCTTTTTTAGCGTGTTGTAAGACGCAAAGAGAAAATTAATAATGTCTTTGACAGCAAAGGCTCATTTGGCCTGTTGCTATGCAGGTTTGAAAAAGAAGGAGGGGTGGCATAGTGAGTCCTCTTTCTCTTCTGTGTGTCATTTAGAGCCCTGTGATTGGAGGTGGCAAGGAGAAGGGGCCACAAAGCCAATGACTGAGTCAGGCAGTGAGAAAGAAGGAGATAGCTCTGGGCACTGACATTGGCAATGCCTGCCAGCTTGTGTCTTCTCCACTGGATGGCAGGTTCAGAGGTCAGTGTGGAGGTGAAGCTCTCCTCGGCTGACAAACAGGCTGCTAAAAACATGCTCATAACTTGAGGATCGCCTTTTATGAAGGGCCATGCGCTTTGTGGGCATTATTTATTTAGGCAATCAAATAAATTGAAGTTCAAAAGCAAGGCAGCTGTCTGTATGAACTTCTGGATTTCAATTTCAACATTACCATTTGTTACAATGGAGGGGGGGACACATGTCACTGTGTGGCCTTTGATCAGTCATATTACCCCTTGCAACGATAAACAGTTCAGCACATGTTCTCATGAGACTTTGTCTATGCTATAGAGGAAGGGAGGCAGTGTGCAGACAACTGGAGGTTAACCTCCACCACACCTATCTGCAGGGGGGCACATATCCTGTAAACATGCCACTTAGACAGGAGGAGAGTTAGTCTGGGGTTTGGCAGCCGCAGTGTTGCAGCCTGCTGTGGAGCACCGTGCCATCGCAGGCGACTCAAAGTGACAGCGCTGTAATGAAGTCTGAGGCGCATGGCAGGCTGTACGTCATAATTTCAGGTTCCTTAAAGCCTGACAGGGAATGATTATCATGGATGGTTATTGTCACCCTGCCTCCCTGGGAGACGAGGCGTGCTCTGGGGTTGTTGCACCGTGACATTCAAAGTTACAGTCTCCTTCATATAATGGAGCTGTCCTCTCAGCGCGCTAATGGGAGCGATCCATTTAACCTGTGCCAGAAACACACAGACGAGGAAGTTCCTAATGCGAGGCCTCTCCCGTGGGGACGTCACACTCCCCCCCTGGCTGCTCCCTTCCTGCTGCTTGATTCATTGACTGGCGCTCCTCACTTATCCTCATTCACTGTTCAGTCTGGGGAGACAGAGGAGGCTCGCTTCCTGCCGCCTGCTCCACATGCCACTGCTGCACGCCCGCCGCACACAAGGACACAGCCGGTGCAACAGACCAAGCTGCAGGAAGAGCCAGTGAGGGCCCACTGTGGGACGTGCTAGACACCTACTACAATTACGGGTCAATAACATAGGCCTTGGGAATGCTAGAAGTGCACGCTCTCTACTGTTAATAAGGCCTATCAGATAGAGATAAAAAAAACAAAAAAAGACATCAGGCAATAATGAGAAGGTTTGGTTATTGTCCTGTCTTAATCATGGCAGTTGTATGTGAATGTTAATTTTAGGCTACTCCTGAGGTTGCTGGTTAATAATGGTGCCTAAGCCATGAGCCATGGTCATCTTAAGAATGATAGATATAGCCACATTTAGTCTTCCATCTTTTGACCGCTGCCGCCTGCCCGACTGACAAATTGCTGCAACATTCCTGAGAGAAAATAATTAGAAACAATTAATGTGTTTCTCTTCTTAGCCATCACATAGCACCACAAGCAGTCTGAACTGTTTAGGAAACATGTTTTGCTGTGATTCATGGTGCTGCATATTTAAGAAATTCAATGCAGTACAAATTAAGGCTTGGAAGAAACTAGAATATTCACGTGGTGACTTGTTTAGGTAATGTGCTTGGAAAATACGTTTGTATATTTATTTGAAGAAAAAAAAAACTCAAAGTAATGTAGTGGGTCAGACAGTTTTATGCACAGCCAAAGAAAAAAAGATATGATGCAGGTTACTCTTGCATTAATGCTCACCTCATCAAAAGTCATAAAATAAGATGGATGAGCTGATTCAAGGACCTCTGTGCTATTCTAACTTTGGCAGTCTTTGTGAAGGCCAAGTTTCATACACAAAGTCATTTAAACAATCCTCCCTTTTGCTGTGACACACTTAGCCTTATTAGCTATTATACTGCTATAAACTATACGTGCAAAAATTTAATGATTAAAAAAGCACAATGATTCTAATCAGCTGCCCCCTAATATACTAAAACACTTAATACATGGAGAGGCCAACTCTCTGGGGAGGCTCAAGAGAAAAATGACTTCTCTGTCTCCAGGCGCTGTTATTTCTGGTCATTTCTAATTGGTTTTAACTAAAAGCAACCACTCCGAGACTCCACAGGTTACTCCAATGCATCGCTATGGAATTGTCTGCAAATAGAAGATATACATCCAAATTAGTTTTAGAGGACACCACAATTGTCTTTCAGAAGACGAAAGGAGAAGGGGCAGAAAAAAATAAAAGCATACATGTCTTACTGAGAAAGACAAGAAGTTAGAAGATCACAACAGAGAAGTGATGTTATCAGGGTGACCCCGAGACCATAGAATTCTGGCTGACTTGCGGTACCATGTCACACGCACTTCGCCCCCTACAAATGTCTCCCAGGCTTCACGTACATCTCCCCCAGTGCAGTTCTGCATTGCTGGGCCTGTGAGTCTCCAGGTGAGTCCTCAGTGCTGTTTGGTGGCTCGTGAATTATACATTGCAGCAGAGGAATTGACGTGGCCCAGGAGGGCCGAGAAACAGCAGGCATGGCTGGAAGGCAGATTGAAGACTCTGACGGAATTTTAATTGTACCGCAGGGAATGCTGCGATAAGAGCTATTGTTATTGGTAAGACACTGCCGCGCAGGTTCATTTATCTGAGAGCTTTAAAAAATGTCAAGATCCAAAAACGACTCTGTTGTACAATGTCTAAGACTCTACCATGACATCAACAGCCCAACTGTTAATGACTATTCTGAGGACTCCAGTTCATGTCACTGTCATACTTATATTTATCACTGCGCTTACTCTGTGATCATTATTTATCTGCAACATGCTGAGAGGTTAGTGTTGGCAAAGGAAGAAAAATTCAAGAAACACTTACAAACTAAACAAGGAAGCAGAAACCACTGAGGCATTCCATCCAGTTGTTTTGTTGTGCGATTCAGCATAGTAGTGTAGGTGAAAAGCCAAAATGTAAGGGTTTCTGTTGCTCTAATGTTGTTAACTCTGATCCTGGCTCTAGCTGTTCTATACAGTAATTCTCCTTTGAGTGCAGGCTGGTCTCGGGGGGCCTGACAGATGCAGGAAGGCCCTCAGCGCTGGTCAAAGTAAGGCCAGGGGCACAGGCAGGCCTCTGTGTACTCTCTGCGCTGGCGGTTCCCAGCCCAGCAGTAATCTCCCAGTGATCCAGCCTCAACCACACATGAAACCCAATAGCCTTTCAGCCCGCACCATAAATAAAGACAAACCACATTCAGCAGACCACCCTGGCTTACCTCACTGTTATTGAGCTACACCGAAAAGCAGCTGAATAGGCCACCACTGTGTGTGTTTACACACTTATACATAAAAGCTTTAACTACAGAGATTTGAAATGGATACGTTGTCAAAGGCCTGTTTATTTCAAGTGGTGTAATTACATAAACACATAATCTACGCCTTTCTATATTTCTTTTTATTTACAGAATGTATACAGAAAAATACAGCACAATTCACCATTATTACAGTGTAGAGGTAAGACGTTGCTCTGCCTCTAGTAGACAACAGTAATGCTCCCCAGACACAACACAATGCCACTCACACAACAATATATTACCTTGGCCCTACACAGGTTAAAATCTAAACAGGGAATACAATTACCTACAGCTCCTGAGGCATACACTCTCGTTATGCACTCTTTTACAATAATGGGTTGTAAGAGTATTACAGTTGGCCAATAGAGATGTGCCCCCTTGGGCTAACCTTTTCAGAAGAGCTTAAATATTCACAATACGCAGAACACTGAACTTAAATAAAGAGAATCTTAGATCTACAGTTTGCTTAGAATGTTTGTTTTTACTTGTTTTGTTTTCTCTTTCATCTGTTTCAATGCAAGTCTGTAAAGGATGATTCACAGGCCATCTACTTCAGGAAACCACAGTGGTAGGCTGCTACTGCAAAAGGTACAGTCATTATATCAGATGGCGTGTTGCTGAAGACTTTTATTCAACTTCCCTGTCCGAGCTCGGCATTTCATATTCATTGTTTCATATGATCTCAAGAACAGCAGTTATAAAAGATGGGATGAGATGATGTGTGTTCTGACAGTTGGTGACAATCTGTTACTAGAGCTGGTCCATCAATAGACCGTACACACAAGCCTGCTTGTATAATCACCTAGGGAGGGATGAGCTCTGATGACAAACTAATGTCAGCTAATATCAGCTCTATGAAGGCTGACTCAGAAATATATTGGAACCCTTTCATTACCATCACTCATTCAGTCTCAATTCTCATCCAGTAAAGTACAGTATAGCAGGCACTTGTCTAATGAACAAGGGTCTACAGGGAAGGATCACTCTGCGTGAGTGTGTTGGAAGTCAAGGTCCCACAACAGTGGACTCATGGCTCTGCTGATAAGGACTTGGTTGTAATTGCTCAGAAGGGAGGGAACTGCAGCCCCATTAGGTCTGGTCTTAGCACTTGCCAATAAGCCAAACTGCCCCTCTGAAGCCTCCCATGTAATGAAAACTTCCTCTGAGATGAATTACATGTCTGTCAATCCACTAATTAATATTATGGACTTGTCTTTTTTTGCTCCTAGCATGAGGCTGGGGGCAAAAAATTCTGTAATTTTTTTGTTCCTAGC
>JAQQZW010000021.1:14885424-14897350 GCA_029814745.1 Zanclus cornutus | reverse complement strand
AGAATCAGTCCAAGCACAAACTCCGTCCCTTAAACTAAGGCTTCTTTTTTAGGTGTTGGTGAACAAAACCAGAATGTAAATGAGTGTTAGACTGACATTACCAATAATATACAAGCCAGTGCAGTTTTTTCTGAAAAAAATCTGCAACTGCGTTTGTGATCTCTTGAGGGGAAATCTATTTAAAGAACTTCCTTTTTATAATTTAAGATGGGTTTCTTTGTATCTATGATAAGAGAGGAATCTCCATCAAGTAGTACCACTAGGGGATGACACTTACAGGCCAAATCTTTTATTCATAAATGGCAAAAATCCCCAACACTTTAACCATATACACCCAAGTAAACTAGCACATATATAACCCCACAGACAAATATTTTTCCTTCTTAAGTTTCTGAACTAACCTTCAAAATGGAACACTGACACAAATAAAACATGTCTAGAAGAGTGCACCCTGAGTTTCAGAGGTTGAGGAGAGTTAGCAGAGGTTGCTGTGCTTAGCCAGTATAAAAAATGGAGGCCCGTATTGAGTTTGTAGGCCTGCAGCTCCAGGCAACGGTGATAAATCCACCTGTGAGAGAGCTTGTATCAGACAGGCCCAGGCCACTGGCAGATAAATCGACTGGCCCGTGCCCTGACTGGGAGACGCACCCCTGTGGGCTTCCCTGCCGCTGAGAGTTATATTTCCAGCTCTGTCCCTCGCAGGTTGGAGCAGCGCTTCAGGATACGAGCAAGCTAAATGAAACACTAATGCACCAAGTTTCCCATCAGAAATTTCCATAATTCATTTCCACACATTTCCTTGAGAGCACACTGTGGGATTTGAGGGAGGGGCTGGGAATCTAAATGTACCAGCTGTGTGAAAAGAGGTGTCTGATCAACAGCTCAGTGGCTGCGGCCTTATGTTGAAAGCAAGCCACCTCAACCTTACAGGTGTATTCCCAATTTTTTTAACAAGAAGCGTTTTTTTCTCCATCAGAGTTCAGGCACAGTTAGGGTAGCTGAAATGTGCTCTGCCTCCTCCCCTGGTCTCTTTGGATTTAGAATTTATACAGTTGAGAAAATCTATTATTTTATGTTGCGCATTTCAAAGAAATCCCCTTTCTCAGCCATTTCATTTTCATCAATAAATAAGCCAGATTCTGCTCTTTTATTCAGTGCTTGAATCTATGTTGAATGATTTGAGGGGCTTAAAACTGCCTCTGCAGTTCTCTTTGTGTTCCTGGTTAAATGTTTCCCTCCAGTTTGTTTTGTTGCTGTTAAACTACTTACTAAAACCATTTGTTCTCTGGAAAAATAATTCTCTCTTGGATTGCAGAGCAATAAAGATATTACTTTTGATGTTGTTCTCTCAGACCAAAGGCTGTTTGTGTCTGTTGGTATATTGAATCAAAACCTGAGATGTCCAATATTACACTCTGCTCAGAAAGTTCAGAAAATATTTCATGAGAGGCCATTTCAAGTTTATGATCCTTTAGAACTGTAGTTGTCCCTAACTTTTTGTTCATAGATTATTACCTTCCATCCGGTTTCCAGTCAGGAATAATGTTAAATAATGGTAAAGGTGAATTATTCATTTTAGCTCCAAACAGAATGCAAAACATGCATATTGATAATAATTAATAATATATAACAATAATATTTAAGATTGGTGAAAAATCCTGAAGCAGTAATGAGGCTTTGCGAGCATTGTTGGATGGAGAACAAATGGTTTGTACCGACAGTGTTTAGAACACAGAAATAGTCTGAACACCAGGTGCTGTAGAACAATATTCCCTGCAGTGTGATGAATTGGTTGACTAAAGAGGGTATTCATCCAAAAGCTCCATAGTCTGCAATATGTGATTGCTAAACCTGACAAAGTCTAAAAGAAATTGCATGTGCTTACAATTTCTCATACATCAATCTTATTCTTAGAGATTGTAATGACACATCTATTTCACATTGTCAAGAGCAAACATAATCATATTTTCTATCAAATCTCAACAATCTTTACGATTGTCACCCTAAATGTTCAGAATCAAAACCAAACATCAGAAAAAGTCATGGCTACAGTTGGGAGTGATGAGATGTCACTAAGTGCCTCTTGTTTTTTTTAGTGACATTGTGCCAAAGCAACAAACAGACGGAGGGCTTCGTTGGTAAAATTAAGTTTACACTTGTGTTCCATTGTCTGGGAAACAATCCTAATTTTTTTTTTTTCCTCAGTTGGTAAAGACCGTGGAAAAAAAAAAAGAAAAAAAAAAAGAAAAACAATCCTCCAGGGGAGCTTTTGCCTGAGGTAAGACACAGGTGGATGGAGCCCAGAGCAGGGTCACAGTAAAGATTTATACTATGTACAAAGTAAAGAACAGAAGAAAAATGGCTGCTCATGTAGCGTCTCAGTGAAGCGAGTGAAACAGCTGTTCACGGAGTGAGGAAGTGGTCAGGTAAGACAGGCCTGGAAATAATAATCACAGGCCCATCTGCTGACCTGGGACTGCATGGCCCCCGGGCTCCCAGCACAGGCCCTCCGTATGGAGCACAGCACAGCCCTCGCCCCAGGAAACCTGGCCACGCCGCACTAGGCTGCTGACACTGCCACATGCTCTCTTTCTGTGGCCGGGCAAGCCTGCAAGCCTGTGTGCTCTGTCTGTATGATACTCTCAAGTTAAGGTGCCACTGCAGATACTATCTATAATCAACTGACTGCTATTAGATGTAGTACACAGGATCCTATTTATACTGTGTGTGTACTTCAGGGAGGACGTTTAAACTTAAAAGAACAAAGGATCCAAAACAAACCTTTGTTATTCTCATGATAAATTGTTGTTTTACCATAAGTTCCATTCAAGGAAAGTAGTTCATTAGACACGAGGACAAAGTTTTAGTGCCAAATGACCAACAACAGGGGATCAGAGGCCAGTCTCATTCCAACTGCCAAACTAGTTAATTCTTATCATTAATTTAGTGACTAATCGCAGTGTAAGATGGCATTTTAATGTAATGTTGGATTAAAACACATTTATCATATTAGAGAGCATATCAGTGATTTCCTGGCTGTGCATCCTTGATGGTTTCTCCAGGAACAAATCAATATTGTGCTGTAATTTAGCGATGAGGAGGGTGAGAAGTGTGAACAGCCTAATCATAATTAAAGAGCGGGCTGCTGAACATGAGAGTGAACTAAGGCTATGAAAGATAAACAGTGTCAGCAAGAGACACTGCACAACGAGGCAAGC
The DNA here is from genome assembly GCA_029814745.1 of Zanclus cornutus. Lineage (NCBI taxonomy): Eukaryota > Metazoa > Chordata > Actinopteri > Acanthuriformes > Zanclidae > Zanclus > Zanclus cornutus. The sequence goes on along the minus strand of JAQQZW010000021.1, from coordinate 14,894,132 downwards.
TTTGTTACAACTTTCCTGTGTTGTTGTCTGAACTTACATCAGAGACAAAAATTAAAAAGATCCAGGCTACAGTAACCCACCCTAACATTTCTGAAAAAAAACTGCTCTGAAATAGAGAGCACGTAAGGATGCAGCAGTGACAAACCCTCACTTATAATGGGTGAAGACATGGAATCAAAGGGGTAATGACATACTTGTTATTCTGTTGTACTATACACATAATATTAAGACTAATCATAATTAGTCCCCAAATTCACTTCACAGTCTGAAACGTGATGCATATAAACTTCAAAACCACTTAAAGGAACTAGATGCTTCCTCAAAATCCACCTGCTCACACTTAAAGAAAACGCATACAAACAAGCTCCCACTTAATCACTCTGCCTTTCTGTCTCCCTCACACAAACACGCTCACATCACACACGCGTATTCTTTGCTCTGTGACATGCCGTCAAAGCACGTAACACAAAAGCACCTTTAATGTATTGGAAGAAAAGTGGTAAACAGATTTGCATCACTACCCCACATTATCTGCTGACACCCAGAAATGATTTGTTTTATGCACACTTGGCCTTGAAGTTTGCAAGCAGGTTGACAGTGATGATAGAATTGAGGTAAATGGTGTAGACTGAGAAAACAACAACTTTGCTGAGGTCCCCACTTTGAGCTGGAACGCGAACTGCTTAACGCAAAAGGCAATTTTAATTGTATTGATTCAGCCATACAAATGCAGAATTCTCTTCAAAAGTGTGCAAGTCAGCAAAGTTTCTGTCTCCTAATGCAGCCAAAAGGAGCTAGTTTATTTTGTAAAGCCCCTCAACCCAAGTAGACAGCACACAATCATGGGATGGGGTTTTAGTTTTGCATGATCCAACACAATGCTCAAAAGTTATTTGACAGAAAAAAGTGCAGATTGTTCAGAGCCCTGTTTAAATATGATCAGCATTGCAAAATGCATACAGCAAGATAAATATGAATTTTTTTGCACTTGTGATTTTATGTCATTTGTCAGGTGGGAAATGGCAATGTGGCCTTTGTTGCTCTTTTAATAGCTGAAAAACATCCTTTTGCTATGGAACAAATGAAGAAGCTTCAAAGATGTGTTATCAGAAAATAAACCTTGCGAGAAAATAATGGCAAAAGCTGGACAAACAACCTACAATTATGACTTCGCGCTAACAACTTCTTGTGCATTACGGAAAATAAGAATTTTATTTTTCACTTGTATATTATTATAAAATTCACCAGCTATTTGAAATTGATTCACATGCCAACAGTCTTTGCCTCTTTTTTCTGTTCCATGTTATGTGTCAGATGGTTCTTTGACCTATTATAGATGTACAGTTATGACAATTGAAAGCCCTTGGCAGCGTGTCTGTCTGGTGACAACATAAACAAACAATCAACAGACACTTAATAGGAGTCACAGAGTAATCAAATATGATAAAAAGCTTTTACATTTAGGCATTAACTCTGATAACATATGAGAAATTTTACCTTTACCTTAGCTTTTACCTCTGTTTTTTTTTTTGAATTTAGGTTCTGATTAATAAGTAATTACTAGACAGTAGATTTCTATCAGTCATAAGCAACAGGGAGCTTAAAATTCAGATGTGCAAAGTAATAAAGAAATGAGGGCAACTAAGAACTGAAACATCATTTGATAATGGCAAAAGTGACAAATGACCAAAGAAGTTATGAGAATGTAGCAGATTCAAAACTTTGCTCGTACGAATGCAAATGAAGATGTCACTGCAAAATGTAGTTATTTATTAATGATCACAGACTCTGAAAATGAACCACTGTTAATGCTAACTGCATGAGAATTTTCAAAATTCATGAACAAATCAGTTATGTCACTAAGAAACAGTAGTTAACAGTGACATTTAGTTTTTATAAGGCATTTGTCTCATTATTTATTAAAGTATTTTTATTTAACAGCTACCAGTAAAAGCTGGGAAACTGAGCATTTCCAGGGCTTCACAGGGATGCACATTCATACAGTACTGTACAGCTGCAATTCAATTTAGAGAGTCCATTGTGAAATGAGCACTTGCCATTTACATAATTGTGGTTCACTATTAAGTATGGACATTTATGATATGGAGTCAGAACTGTACAACACTCTGTTGGGTTTGTTTTGTGTGTGTCTGTGGTTATGTTTTTGTTAGTGTAGGTATGCATATGTTCTTGCACACTAGCTTGTGCATGTGTTTATTGGTGCACACTTTCTGTGTATATGCATGCAAGCCTGGGAATGTTTGTGTCTTTGTTTACACACACAGCCTATCTGACCATATGAGGCTGCCTTACATTGACATGTAGTAGATGACAAGCCCGATCTGATGGGGATGGTCATTTCCCAGGTAGATCTGGGCACACCGTGAGGGATGGGCTCTGTGTGGCTGTCACAAGATATTACCAGACAGCACATACTGCTCCACACACACTGCAAGCCCATGAAGATGATCACATTTGATACACAGATGACATTCTATCCCTGCTGTGACAACACGAGCTCATTTTTCTGCTCTGACATCCGTTGCTGTGTGGGTGTTATTCAAGTCAAATCTATCATTTTAATGGAGAAGTAGTCAGACCTGAGGATTATTTGAGGGATAAATATATCATCTTCTGTTCGTTTGGTATCGACCGAATGTCATTGTGCCCTGACTAACTCTTTCAAGACGAATGCCTTAAGATACCATAAAACATACATACATGCAATAGGCCCAATGTCATAAAAACATCAAGTGAACAAGGACTAGCAAGCTGTAGAACCATTTGCACAGGCTCAGATAAACTCTTTAACATAACCACAGAGAGATAATGAACAGGGTAATTATGTTATCCTCAGTGAGTACAAAGAAACAATAGACCCATCAATTAAAAATCCTCGGGACTGCTCTTGTTTAGCGCCATGAGTTTAACAAAGTGAATTGTCCACCATGATTTTAGTTTTTTGTAAATGTCTTTAGCACAGTAGATCTGATGAAACTCCAATTTGCCAGTAACCAGTGCACAGCGGCACAACGGAGAATTCCAGCATATTGCTTAAACCATGGCCTCTGAAAGCACCACTAATTGCATCTGGGATTTGGTTATCCAATCCCACAGTGCATTGCAGCCAGGAGAGGAGCAGGGGGGTGAATTAGAGGCTGGCGGGGTGAAGCTTCTGCTTGCTGAAGCCTTGACAGTGCTTTGTACTGAATGATTGTTCTCCAGACAGCTGACGGAGGTAGCGGCGCACGCAGAGTTGTTTGAAAGCCCAAAAGGATATACGGCTGCATCATCAAAGTCCAGCAAGTCTTCCATGTGTCAGGGAGAGATTAAGCTCTTCCAGAGAGGGCAACGCCTATGATCACTCTATTCAATCGATGGGATTTGAATAAAGGAATAAAAGATCAGGCATTGTGTATCTGGGTGCTGTGCAACCGCTGGATAGGATTAAGGCATGTTGGAGCTGTAACAGTGACAGACGCCATCAATCACAAGTTCCCTACACTAGTTAGCTAAAGTTGATATTAGCCCTAAATAGGACACATCTGTTTGTTGCTGCACACTCTCTGACTTTAATTAATTCTCAAGTCATTTTATTTTTAGGCACGGGTTTTTATTTGTTGCTGCTCCTGTACATGTGCACAAAAATGTAAATTGCATCCTTCCTTTGCTCACAGTGTGGGACTCACATACACTGTAATACTGCAAATTAAGCAGGCACGCACAAGTTCACATGTACAGCAGAGCACACACGGACACACACACACACACACATGCAAACACAAACAATATGAAAGTCACTGTGCAAACAAACTTTGGTGTGGTGGTCTGCTTCGGCCTCATTTTCCTGGCTGAGTTCTCTATCATCGCCCAGTGTCTCCTCCACAGGCTGTGTCAAATAATAGCTTCCTTTCTCCACTTTTCAAGAGAGAATGAGTCTATTCCCTGGGAAGTGAGTTCAAGGGCAGGTCTGTGTAACCCAGAGAGACAGACTCTTGCCAAGACCTTGGCTTCAGATCCTGGAAATGGCCCTGCACGTTTCATGCTTGATTTGAACGTGTACGCCGCACTGACCGGGAGCCCCAACTCTCCCACATCAGGCTGAGGTGTGATCATCCAGCTCAGGTACTTGGACTGTCCTTGCCACCTTAACCTCTTAGTCTAACCTACCACTAATTGTTCTTTCTGTCATTCTCTTGCATCAGAAAAAGTGGTAGATTCTTGAGTTGGGGTGTGCAATACCAGCTCAACTGAGGCTCTCACTTGCACTGTTTTTTCCTTGCTGTTGTCTTCTTTCTCTTAGTCCTAACCTTTTCTCTTTTCACCCATCATGTCCCACAGTGGGGCATAATTACTAGAATCCTTTGCCTGGCTATGCTCTCCTATTATTAGCCTAGCGTTTAAGCCCTCTCCATGGTCAGATGGTCAATGCTTGAGGGCAATATGTAACACTACATGGGCACAAAAGGTAGCCAAACAATGCCTATTGAGGACAAGGTGCCATTGCAGTAATACCATTTGGCTACCATTCACTATTGTGGTGCACCGTGCTTGTTGATACAGTACATTAATTGCTAGTGGTTTCAAGCAACCATCTTAATTAATGCACCCATGGACAAGGTGTGTGCACTCAACTGTTCATAGAAGCTATTATGACAGTTGGATTAGCTAGTTGGCATCCTTGAATGACTCACATAAAGACACAATGACAAAGAGGAGAAAATGTGACTTCACCCCACATAAAAGGACATGCAGTAGCATAGTTGTAGCATCATTACGATGGCTTTTCTTCATTATGCTGCATGAGAGAAATGGCCGTTTTTGCAAAGATATTCTTGGCGATCAAGCCAGCCTCTTTAATGATGTTTTGGAGCTTAGTGTTCACTGACAAGAATGAATTTGATTGGTATTTTCAACATTCAGTCTTTCTTTCATTTTTAATGGGTCCTGTTTTTTCAACATAGTACAACATAAAATATCAAAATATTCTCCACTTTATGCTGTAACAGAACAATTGTGTCTCTGCTTGTATCCAATTTTAACACAAGTCCAGTGATTCCAATCTAGTGATCCTGCAGAATAATGAAGCTTGTTTATTGATATTTTCAAAAGCGAGTGATCATACTGCATGTATTATGGCTATAACTGCAATAATTATTTTCTTTCTTATCTTTGATTTATTGATTTATCCTTTACAGAAACAAACATCACATAAAACAGAGAAAAGAAGCAAATCCTCACATCTAACAAGTTAAATCCAGATTATGTGTAGCATTTTTCTTTAATTTAAATAACATATGTTTAGTTTAGTTTATCAGTTTATTTGACAGGGGCCATGCACAACACAACCGTTTAGACAAAGTTAGCTAGATAGCTAATATACGCCCGTGGTTTGTTGGTCATATATAAACCAACTGTCAAAATTGAAATTTCTGTTACATCTCTAGATCTAATATCTGCTAATCACGTAAGTATGAATATATACATGTGAATTTTAAGAAATGAAAAACAAAAAACTTTAAATCAAAATTGTTACATATTCTACCTACAATATATATAAATATTTTACCTTATATCAGCCATAGCTGGTCATCTTTAGTTCTAATTTTGGAAGATATCTAGACTTACTGCCATTAATTTATTGGTTTGTTTTTTGGTGTGAAGTTTGGTGGTGACTGTGAATTTGCTTAACCCTCCACAGGCTCTAAAGGTGGACATAAAGGTGGGATGAAGAAGATAAAGGCCCCTCTAGGTCCGGGTCAGGCCTCCTGCAGCAGCAGCTTGCCTCCTGGATAAGAGCAGCAGACCCCAGTCTCTTTACTTACAGCCCGCTGGAGCAAGAGGTCGACACACACCTGAACCCTCCCCAGCACACAGTGGGCCGCAGAGCCCCGGCAACACACAGGACAGCCGACCTGTTTTGACCTCTCCTCTGCTCTGGGCCCCTGGGAACCCCGCCAATAAGCTCAGGGACCACTCACAACCTCTCTGTTAGTACACTCTGCCCCCTCAGCACCTCAGCCAGAGAGCGCTGCACTATTCAAAAACACACACCCACTCAGGCACGTACACTGTACACATAAACAAAGAGACACACTCAAACATTATACGGGCATCGCATACTGCCTCATGCAAACACAATCTGTCACACAGTCTTGTAGTGCATCTCTCCTTCTCCCTCCGTCTCTCTCACTCACTCAGGCTCTCTCTCTGTCTGTCTGATTCATGTGGAGTCAGGTGGGAGCTCAGCGTTAAACTGGTGAATATCTCCATCTTGTGGACAATGTATGTTTATGAGATGTTGTGGGGCAAATGTTCATTGTCTCTTTAAGCACTGGTCAGGCAGGGTCAAGGCCATGATTCGCTTTATGTTCTTGACTAATACAGTTATTACTCTTCACATAGGCTGCAGTAGCATATTGCAGAGGAATATCAGTGCATACATAAGGTAAGAGCAATCGTTTTCTTGATGTTAGCATGTGAGCCAATTGTCTCTGTTGTAAACAAGGTATGTTCATGTGTGAAATAATTTGTCCATAGCCTTTCAGGGTCAAAGAGGTGGCAGGGTGACTTTATCTTGAATGTCACTTTGTTTTTGGTTGGTTAGACAGTACCCTCTCTTGGATTGGCTTCTCGGATGAAGGCACAGGTGAGGCCCACTGAGGAGCAGCCCCCCTCTCTCCACAGCATTTCCTCTGCTAAAACAGCCCTACATTTTAATATGCAACATCTGTGCCGGGAGAGCCTTCCAAAATGGCTGCTCCTTAGAGGATGACGGTAGAGTCTGCTCAAACTTGGGGTTGGGGCATTTGGTACTGCAAGGTTCTGCACAGATGTTAGCATTCACAATGTCACTCTGTCCTTTGCTTCAGTACCCAGGTAGGTCTATTTTAAGTGAGGGTGGCGTGTTTTCTTCTTTAGTTGCCTGAGATCACTTTATCTGTAACTGTCATTGTAACAGTTCTACATAGACTTGTTCAACTGAACTGGGACTCCTGTCTCTGATCAGTAAGGTATGAAGGAGCTTTCTGCCTGTTAATTTATCATTTGGTCTGGTCCCACTATATGGTAGCAGCACTGTGAAGATAGACTTGTTCTATGTATTTGCAAAACACAACAGCAGTTAGGGTACAATACAATACATCAGGCAATCACATTAAAAGCCTTCGAAGAGGTATTGTGAAGAGAATGGTAAAGGATGCCAAGACAAAGCCACTGTTGTTTCCTTTGTCATTTTGGTTGCATTTGGAGAGGAGTATTAGCTCAGTGGCACAGAGTTGTGTTTGTGCTGTGCTTTCACAAAGAATCGAGAATATTTTCTGAACAGAGATGCCATGGCCTAAAGGCTGCTTGTCATTCGGATTATTCAACTGATTCTCAAACAAGACTGTAGACAAGGCTGCGAAGAATCAGGGAGGGAAAGAAGGGGCCGAAAGAGAGAAAAAGCAGAAACAAGGAGAGGGACATGTAGGGCGCCTAATGCATCGCTTACACAAAGAAGATGTTCATATTTAATGCTCATCATTAAGGCAGGGTTTGAGCATGGAAGACGCTTCTGCTATTTTCCCACACCCCTTGAGCCAAGTCCTTGTGACAGCCCTCCACTGCATCCCGGCAAATTATCCGCATGAGCTGCGGCGAACAAAAACAGCCCAGTGCGGGGGAAGTGAGGCCCAGCCTCAGCTCCACTCCTGTGATGGGGAGACACGTCACTTTGCATCAGCTCCAGCCCTCCAAACCACATCATCTGCAAGTGAGGAGAACAAGACCACTCCATGGGGAAAGGACAGTTGAGGAGAAGAAGGCAGATAAGAATAAAGGAGATAAGAAGTAGAATCAATGAAGAGAAGAGAAGAGAAGAGAAGAGAAGAGAAGACTTTTGAGGCTTTAGGAGACATCTACGTGTTCCCTAGTTGAAGTCAATGCTAATCAGTGGAATTGAAACAGTATTAACTATCATAGCCATAATACAGATTTCTGTAAAATGTTTTGGTCTAATGATTTACCATAGCCTTGGGCATTACTGCAAACACGCTTATATTACAAATAACACTAAGAATCTCACCAGAGATATATGGTCCACTAAACTGTGAATTGTGGGATGTGCCTTGCCAGTTTCAGCCAGTGGTTGGTGTTAAGCAATCCAGTGTTAAACAGAGTCAGGGCACTCCCTGCTGGACATTGCTAAACTTGCAGGAACTGTAATGTATTTAAAGTATACACTGTGGGTTTTCTGCAACACTGAGTACTACTTGATTTTAGATGTTTAGTTCTGCTCATTGGTCTAATCACGATCATAACAATATAACAGCCACTTAACTCTAATTACATCTTACACAAAAATGCCTAATTGACACAGCTTCAATGATACTGATTGATTTGTTCATCCCCTGTGAAATCTGTTAAACATGAGGTATAAATCCATGTTGGATTAGAAAAGAAAAGCTTAGATTCAAAAAAGAAGCTGTATTTTCATTCAACCTCTTAAAATGTTTAACACTGTTAATTGAAACTTAACAGTAATCCACCAGATTGCCACCACAGTTCATTTTAAGCATTTAACTGATGTTCTTATCCGCACACACTTCCGAAGAACAGTTGAATAAGCTCTCAGATCAGCAACATTATAAGCCACTAATACTAATGAGGTCAAAGGTGAGGTCACAGGGTGCCTAATGTCCTTCTCATATCCCAGTGTTACTAAATCA
>JAQQZW010000021.1:13586667-13600230 GCA_029814745.1 Zanclus cornutus | reverse complement strand
CTTTCTTTGTATTGCTATGGAAAAATTACATTACAACTCACTGTAATTGTAAATTTACAATTCTTAAATTAAATGCATGCTTGTCAGCTGATCTAAATACCTTCCCTTTCAGTATGGTGGCAATGTTTGTAAACTGGAGAATTCAGTCTGTACAAAACAGCCTGGCCCTACACTGTATGGGACTTTCAAGGAAAACGGTGTGCAACAAAGCTGAAATACTGCCCGCCGGGCTCTGACCTTATTTTCTTCACACAAAAAGAATACATAAACAGATATATACTTTAAAACCAAATTGCTTGTGTATTTACTTCTTATCAACCAACTGGCAGCAATTGTGATTCATAGCAGTCATTTAAGTGATAATGCACTCATTCACTACACCAACAAACACATACCTCCTGGTTATCTCTGCGTCAGCGTCGTTGCAATGCTAGTCGCCAAACAGGAGGCAGAAAACTCAAGATGGTGTTGATTGATAAATTGACAGGTTAATTTTCGGATGGATAATGAGAGTAAGACCCTGAAAGATGGCAGGGAGAAGTCTCAGGCCCTTTGCTCTACCTTGGATGCAGTGCCATCTATCTATTACTGGCAGAACCGCAACTAGGAACAGGTACACTCAGGCCCTGCCAAATGTTTGTACCATCTAGGTTAAATGAGGTCTCGAGGTTTTTATCTGTGCATCCTTGTTAAATTCCTTCAGAACGTATTAACCATAGTGTTATCTATTTTTAATTTGCACAATGGCATGAGGATCTAACTGTTAAAAAAACTGCAAAAAAGCAAGACTTCAGGAAACATTTTAACATCTGATGCTGCATAAAAATATCAGCCACAATTAATTTGTACATTATCTACAAATAACTGTTATTACTTCTAATATTAAAGATAATCTATTGTGAGTTTTTACCAGTTCCCGACCTTTAGTGTGCATTCACAAAATGTGTAACTTTCCCATGTATTTGTAGTTGATCATTTCTGAGGCTTCTTTTCTTTTGACATATGTTAGACAATACCATAGATTATGATTTTGAACAATACTGTCATTTTCTAAGGTTGCAATTAGCAAAACTGCATGTGAATGGTATAAAAAAATAGGCAATCCAACTCTGGAGCTTAATTAGAGGGAAGAGAAGGTTTAACTAGAGGTTAGAAAGGTTTCTATATCTTATACACATTCCCACTGCTTGTCACTGCAATGTGCCAGGTCTGCAAGCACTCTAATTAAGTCCCAACCACCGTTACTCTATAGCTATTCCCCATGAATCAGCATACAACGTTATTCTAATCAAATGCCACTATTTTAGACAGACCTAATGCCCATTATTTCGATCCCGTCTACTGTACCTATTAGTGAATTGGTGTGCATCTTTGTTTAATAAGGCAGAGATGTGTGGAAGTGATTTAACAATACAGGTTTAGGGAAATCATTCAGCAACATGTCAGAATTACAATGACAAGAGAGCCAGAATTAAATTTTCTGAATATCTCAATAAATTTTAACAAAAACTTTTTGAAAACTTTGATTATTTGATAAAATTTCAAAACCAGTTTAGTTAACTTCAGATAAATTGTTATTGTGTGGACTGAATGTAATTATGTTTCTATACTGTAGTACAACAGGATAGAAAGATGACCCAGTTTAATTTTTTTCCTTTTTTCTTTTTTTTTTTTTATTGGCTCTTGTTGTATTGAGGCTTCAAGAGACCCTGGTCTCTTTTTGATATGGCTCGATTGAATTTTCTGGCAACTCAATTCTCTTTGCTGTCTCTGCTGTAGTGAGGCAGTGGGATGGGACAGCATTTTAAAAATGTGTAATTCATCTTATAATTAATCTGAAAACATAATAATTCTTTTATACTGAATTTGACAAATGGAACAATGTCATGGATCTATTATCTGGATTCAGGGTAGAACATGTTATGTTACACTGTTCAGGCAGGGATTTTCTTTCTCTGTCTAAATGTGATGTTTGTATGTTTATGTTACCCAAATAAGTTTAATATTCTGTCCAGCCTTGAAAAGAACTTGTGAGGAGGAACAATTTTCACGCAGCACAATACCAAAGTCTAGTGCTACAGTGAAGGAGCAGCTCTATTTAGTACAATGTTTGATGATATGACGATGATTAAGAAAGAGGACAACACTGTCTGTGTTTCCATAGATGCGAAATGGAAAAACATGTAACTTTGTTTCCTGTAAGCCATGCTATATTTATAGATATAACCATAACAATACATTTTCCTCTTGATAATAATAATGATAACAACAACAACAACAACAACAACAACAACAACAATGAGAAGTCTCTTCATAGGTTTAGGGTCCAAACTCATTTAAACTGCAGAGTTTTCACGTATTCAACCATGAAAATAGCTCGCTGCTATATTCTATAAAAACACAGGTCTCGTCCTTTGACAGTGTGAAAATTCTTTGTCAATCTAATTTATAATGGAAAGGCTCAAAGCAAACTGAATCAAAAGCAATCAAATGAAAGTATAAAAAGAGCTAAACAAGCTGCACAACAATTAAAAATTCTGGTATGCATTACTTTTCCACAACCACTTTCTTAAGGTTTGTTTTGTCTGTTATTGTTGAAATCCAAAGCAATTGTGATGAGAAGAATTATGGCTTAGGTCTGTCATTGTATTGCTGTAAATGCTGTTTGATTACCAATAACCACAGGGTCACAGCTCGGGGTACCTCACTCCTCCCATTCATTTGAACAGTGTTCTGAGCTCTGACAGACACCACAAGAACGAAAGGAAGGGTGCAGAGGACAAATCTTGGGGGATTCACCCCTTCTGAGTCTCCAAAGCACCCAACAGCTTGATCTTGTGTCAGTCCGAGGGCATGGCTTGGCTCTCCCTTGATTTGCCTTTAAAAATCTAAACGTTTAATTGTGGTCAATGAAAAGGGTTCAAGCAAATGAACGGTTGAAGAATATGAGCGACGGGAGGGGCCATTTCGGAGTGTCAGGCAGTAAAATGAGTATACATAAAAAGCAGGAGGGAGAAGAAAAAAAATCAAGAGGGAATAATGAAATTAGGGATGGGGCGAGGGAGAAAGAGAAAGCAAGGACTGGAGAACTTGAAGCACTGACCCCTATCGTCCGTGGTGAAAAGCAAGAGATTAGAAAGTGTTTCATGCTAATTTCCATGGAGATTTCTGTAATTTCTCAAAAATTACTTCTTCCCGCTTTGATTTGTCCATTCCGCCTGGCCCCCTGCTAGTGTTGTCGGGGTGGTCTGCTCTATCATGCCTGTGCTCTCGTGGGCCCCTCGATGGCCCCTCGCTGCGGCCAGCCGTCGTGAGATTACTGAAGCGGCGCTGACGTCTCTATCAGCTCGCGCCACCGCCATGCCCTCTCCCAACCCCCCACCATCACCCGATCCCTTTCCCTCGGCCCGGCTTCCTTTCTGCCCACCCACCACCAACCCGCCCTCAGTGCAAACTCTCACAGATCTGTCAGATGATGGCTTCATTGGTTCACGCTGCTCCCTGCAAACTCATACCAGTCTTTTTACACTCCCTCATCCCGTCCTCTCATCCCTCCTAGAAACCTGCACCACAAGAAAAATCTCTACCCCCCTCCCATTTCACCTTTTGCTATCCCTCAGCCTTCTCTCTCTCTGCCTCATCCTGGTTTGTGCTTCTGCCTGCCACATCAAAGGAGAACCAGGGGTCACAGAGCCACAGGCATGGAATATAAATGCAGCCAACTGCGTGGCAGTATGGGAAATCAATCCTCTAAAGATAGCTCCATACACTTCATGAACCCATCATCAGTCTCTGATACATATAGTAATATATAGGAGTTTTTTTTGCAGCCTTTTGTGCATTGTATAATGCACAGTGTCTTTAGTCTCAAAACAACTACTGTTCGCTGTTTTTCCGTTTTTCTTGACAGTTATATTTCTAACAGAATTTACAATATAGAGTATTATAAAAGAATATTTATGTACATGACGTATGAATACGAATGAATTCCAAGAAAAAACATTTTATCTAAAGACGTCTTCATTAAGTGTTAAGTGAATAGTGTTAAAAAAATTGATGCTAATTCTATACATATATTTCTCATCGTAAGCTTGAATCTCCCTTTCTAAGGACCAGTCTGTGTGTTTGTGTGAGGGGAGGCAGTGAAGAGAATTTGAAAGAAAAAAATGTTGGAGAATAACACTGAAGCAGAAATATGTAAACAACCTTTAGTTGGAGGCCCTGAGCCGAAGATTCTTGCCAGTACACACAGGTGATGTTTCCTGCAATATGTCATAGATTTACTCGACTGCGCCTCAAGCACCTGTGAAGCAGTTCGGCAGGGGTCTAGTGTATGGCGGTGAGAAATATCTGGCTGAATGATTAAAAAAAACAGACATGACACGGAGCAGCCGCAAAGCCATTGTTATGAATTCTATAAGTCATGAGGGATGAATGGGAAAACTAGCGTGATTGCCAGACACTGAGGTCTGCAGCGGGGTTCGATGGCTCCGTGTGGGGGCGACTGGCTCTGGTTGCTTAGCATTAGTATTAGATAAACACTCTGTCGGAAGATGTCAACGTCTCCATTAATGCCAGAGCTGCCACACAGGCTGTGCTTGAGTGACACAGTGTTCTGTGGGGTGTGACAGGGGTTGTAAATGCTAACTCTCGCTGGCTGCATCTCCCAGCCTGGTGGAGCCAAACTCTGGCGACACCTGGGAGCGCAGAGGCGCAACATCATGACACTCTGTGGAGATGATGCATGATGCCCTCTCGTCCTCGTGTCGGGGACAGCACAACATTTATTGTAATAAATGAATTTAATTTAGTCTCATTAAGATTAACAATAAAACGAGGAATTCAGTATATCATAAAAAAATTTTTTTTACAATTTGAAAGTTTATTCAGTGCTGGCTTCGCTTTATATTTGAATTCAGTAAACACTGAGTTTGTGACAGATATTATAAGGCATAAGTAGAAGAGAAAAGCCTAAAATATCTTTGCACACTTATCACTCTGCACCAACCGCGAGCAGATTAGCCTCATCTGGAAGTGTGGCTACCCCAAAAGGCTTTTCCATAGTCTTTACAAACCACAATATGGAAGCTGTGTTCAGCACAAGTATAATGCACTTAAAGTCCACCACAAGTACACATATCCAGCCGCACAATGAGCAGGATATGGGTTTTTCCATGCTTTCACAAAGTGGACTGAGGAGTTTTCCAGTCAGTAACTGCAGACAGAAGTATTCCAGTCAAAAATATTCTCTGATTATTTTTTAAAAAGCTTGATGTTTATCTTTAAAATGAATAAGAGTAGCCACATGCTTATCGCTAGGTGAGAGTCATATGAAAATGTTCACAGTTACACATATAAATAGGACCCACGTGACTTGACAATAAGACCATACTACAGTAGAGTTACAGAGTGCTTGGCTAAAGTCCATTTTAAAAATGCATTTACTCTCTAAACCGGGACAAATCTTACAACTAGAACAAAAGTTGATGTGTGTCAAAGAAGAGTGGAAGCAGAGCAATATGAGCCAAACCCCAGTTGCACATAAAGTATATATCATCGTTTTCTACAATACATCTTGCAGCCAGAAAGGTTGAAATTTTTCAGGCTGAAAAAACAGCATGGAGAATTAAACTGCCTTGAGCTCAATAATACTGGCCATCTCGGAGCTGCTGAGTTGTTCTGTGGGCTGGAGGGCTGGACAGTGTAGTGTACTCTTCCCCCTAATGCCCTGTCCATTGATCTTTCCCGTAACTACAGCTCCCCACAGAAACCCACACAATCTGCGCAGAGGAGTGCTCCTAGGCACCCCCCACTTCAAAGGTGCATATTTACTCTTAGAAATTTAGAGAAAGTGCAGCTGTGGATGCATCCTCCAACCTCAATCAATGACAGGGCTGGTCCTTCTGACCCCCCCCTGCTGGCTAATAAAGTGCTTCTTAGGCTTGGTGGTTTCTCTGGAAGCCTTGTGGGGTTGGTTCAAACTAGCACTTAGGTTTGTTTCCATTGTCTCTTCTCAAAAATTGATTTTTAGAGAAATACTTATCTTGTTGCTCAACAAAGTTCCAGAGTGAATTACTGCAGACAGTTTTATTCTGTCCCTGAATTAGTTTTATTACTATTATTTGTGGCATTTAATAACTAAAATACACAAATAAGAATTAAATTACTGACCTCTGCAGATCTCTATTCTAGAATGAAACCACATGATGCTCTGAATACAGTTTTACCTTTTTTAAAATAACTGACATTTTTTGTAATAGCAGGAAACTTTTACCTGAGAAATAACCTCTAGTCTGGAAAATGAATACCTGATTGTGAGTTTTTTTTAACCCTCAGTCTGGTGAGGTGATTGAGAAACAGAACGGAACAATGGTTGATTTAGATGGCATATTAAAAAACTCCTTCTTTTTTTAAAACCTAAGTGTGTATCCTGTCTCACTACTCCCCCAAAAAGCTGCAGTGCCCTGAAAATAATCTTAGGGTAAAAAAAGCTTCATTTTCAAATTACAAAAAAAAATATAAAAAAGATTGTTAAAATGTCTTTAATTAGGATTTTCAAAGAATCTACATATGCATTATGTCTACTTAACATGTCCTGTTTTCCTGTCTTTGACAAAAATATTTCATGCTGGGATGCGCATTATCATAATTGTCATTCCCCCATCTTCAAAAACAAATGTGTACTACGACAGTAGCTAAAACAGGCCTTTTGCTGAAAATCAGACAATCAAAATCTTTTGTAATTAAGCACAGCGATATTCTAATTGCCGATAATTCAAGCTACTCCATGCTGCTTCCTTTCCCCCCTTTGCAACAATTAGAAAAATATATGTCAGCTGGGATTTTTCCTTCATTTCACTTTAAAGTGGCGCAGTGGGGGATTTATTCAAAAACAATGACATTTATAACTCCTCTCTGGAAGAACTGCATTCATTCTTTACTCAGCAGGAAAACCTAAGTTTTAAGTGACTGGAGTAAAGGTCTAAAGTGATTTGCATATCTGCACAACACCGTAAAAACTTTGAAGTAGAAACTCTTGACAATGAAGCATTCACTATGCACAAATTATAAATGTTACAGTAAAAAAAACAGAACTTCTACCAAAGACATACAGTAGTATCCATGACTTCACATAGATGCACACGATATTGCATGATGAGCTGCGGCAGCCTGAAAAGTAATGACCTTGTGACTACATCGTCTGACATTCATCATTTGATCATCACTCCGTAGGTAAGTTCCTGCCTAAGCAGGCTTTTCCTTATAGCGTTGATTGCATTCTTCAAGTCAGCCACAACAGTGTTACCTCCAAAAAAAAAAGCAGAAAAAGAAACCTGCCTCAATGTCATTAATCCTAACTTGTTTGGACTCCTCACATTGACTCTCCCACACATCTCTTTTTCTCCCTTTTTTCTCTCTCAGCACATACTATTGCTCTCACTCTCTATGCCACGCTAACATGTTGACAGCAGTTTGTTAGTAGGTATCAGTTTTCAGTGAGCAGGCTGAGAGGGAGAGAGGGATGTGGTAATCATCTCCATCTCCGGCTGCTTGGCAGCGTTCCCCTCAGCATGCTGGCAGACACTTGCCATTGAGCAGCTGTCAGGCAGAAAGGGTGTGGGATGTGGGCTCAAGCTACACAGGTCACGGTCATTTCTTTCCAAAAGCCACTGAAGCTAAAACCTTAAGTGGCATTTGAGCTACCTGCACTGTCAGTTCTGACACTCACAACACTAACAAGGAGACCACCGGTAGAGAGTCAAACTCGATTATGCCTCCCTGGTGGATTTCCTTAATATAGCTTAGCTACTGCCAGGCTTGTTTTTCTAACAGTTAGAAAGCACATGCTTTCAACATTATGAGAGATGTTCTGCAGGTGTGCAAAGTAGTTTTTGGCGCTATATCTAAGGAGTAGAAATATACTTAATCAATATAATACATTCAAGCAAATACAATCCAGAACTTCACTGCGAAGTGAAAAAATGGGAGTTTGAATTTAATGAATTTTAATATATTTCTTAAATTTATAGCATAAAGTTAAACTTTCAAGTGTAAAAGGGGAGCTAATTATGCTGCCATTTCTGAACTGTTTACTGCCCGACTTTGCAAAAATTTAAATGAGAGGAGCAGAAAGATTGTTTAATTAAGAGATAGCTAGGTGTTTGGTTTCAGTCAAAAGAAGAGGTAAGAGCTGTTAGGCAGTGAGTGAATGTTATTACATTTCTAATCTTTAGTTTTGTGTAGTATTAGTTATTCTGGTTGATATATTTATTAAACTTTATATAACATATATTTATGTTAAAAAGTGGTGTGCTGATTCTCTACCAGGTGAAAAAAAAAGGAAATAAAAGTATTTTTTATACTTTATTTAAAAATCAATGTAATTTCCTCAAAGATGTGCTTTGTGCACAACTGCTTTTCTCACTTGCCAGAATAAATGTCAAGCCCTTCATCATTATTATTATTGTGCATTAATTCAGGGATTTCTTTAGTTCACAAACCAGAGCCCCTTAGTTTATGCAAAATTATTTGGAAACATAACTAATCAGGGAAAAAAAATCAAGTTCCACAGACAGGCTTAAACTTTAAACAAATCTGTGTGGAAAAGTAGTCTGAATTGCACGGCTGCAAACCGAATTGTGCTTGATAAGTTGCAGGCTCTCACAACCTGGACTTGTGATCTTTAGAGTGATACCCTCAAGTTCATAGCAACAAATACACTCAATCACTCAGGGAGATCCTATGTCTCTCTGTTGGCCAATTACTGCTTTTAAAAAGCCTGGGGCACCCAGGAAACTTTGACTCCTGGAAATAAAGACCAATCTGAGAGAGAAACATTGCAGCTATTAAAATCTTTATAATTCTGTAAATCACAAGTGATTTGTTTTGCCCCATGGCTTGTTCCGATACATCCTTGCTGCTATTGCAAAGGGCACGGGGTGACTGCAATTGAGGAGAGCAAGCTTATTTTTACAACTAAGCTTGGAAAAAAGGGATGCCTTTTTTCTTCTTCTTTTTCAGTGCAGAAGGCAAAGATCTCCTCTGTGTCATAATTGCCTGAAGTTAGAGAGTAAAGGCTCAGGACTCCTGATGTTAGTATGGGCCTTTCATCAGGGGGGTTGGAGTCAGAGGTGCTTTAAGAGATCACACACTCTGGAGAATCAGACTCTGTTTTTATTTATGTAATAAAGGCATTTTAAAAGAAAGAGATATGATCAACACTTGTTTACTGTTGCGTTAATGTTTCCCGGACTGGTGCTGTCATTGTTGGGGTTTGCACTATTTGCTGATGGTTTCGGCTCCCATAATTTAAAGCAGGTTTACATTTTCTCAGTTATCTCATCTATAAAATTCAGTATTAAATATGCTATACTGATTAATTTTGAGGACGGATGCCAAAATTAGCATGCTTATTGAAACAAAGTGGAAGGCAAAAGTGGTAGAGAGGATCATGCAATTATGAGTAAAATCACTCCAATTAAACACTGCCATGTTAACTTTTAGAGAGCACACACTCCATATAATATAATTACAAATTGGAATGAAAAATGGAAAAGAAAACAGAAACATTATAGAATGAAGCATTTACAGTTGATGGATTCTCAAAAAGCTCTTCTATCCTCTGGTGCTGAGGGTTAAGAATGGCACTCTTCCCCTGCTGCAGCGCTCTCCCTCCCGTCTGCCACACTCCCCATTCAGTAGCGTAAGGCCCTCTGGTACTACACAAGGGCCCTGACTGAGGACGCTTTGATACTTCAGCCTCTAATCACCAGAGCATCCTTATAGCGCTGAGCTGATGGACGAACGGGCCATAGGAAGGATGTCCCAACCATAAATCAGACTACAGGGGTGACAGCACACAAAATAGGTGAATTGTCCTTGGGTACGTGATGCTGGCGGCATCCATTGTGTCACAGAGTCACACAACACTTTTTATTATTTGGGAGCGAGTAAAATGGATGCTCTACCAGCACATTCTGCCACACCCATCCCTTGTGTTTTTTCCCCAAGTCTTCGAGCCTGGACCCTGCTATGAACTGTTTCCAGAGTCAGTTACTGGTGTAATTGAAAGTGCTTTGTCATCGCTTTCAGCCAAATACTGATGGATGTGAAGTTGAATGAGGTTTGGGTTTTAGTTATACCAGCGAGCCTGTGTGAGATTTATCACCAGAGGCTTAAGAGGCTACAAGGGACCATTAAAGCACCACCGCCTTCTACATCACAGTGAACTCTTCATTATTATTCATTAAAACAGAAGGACTTTAATATGTCCAGTTTCCCATGTGGGAAAAAATAAATGTATATACATGTTTTTGAAGACTGATGGGAAAAAACTGTTCAGTTGCCCAGTTTTACAGGAAACTCGGTGTAGTGAAATTAAATATAAATTTTAAGAAGTGTAACACATAACAAGCAACCTGGCCAAGAAATTCATAAGCAAAGAAGTAAGAGATTAAATAGTTTTGCACTTTTTAAAGTTTAAGCAAAATCAAATGCTCCAGTATGCCTCTTTATTTGTCTCCATAGATATTGTATAAATCTTTGTTCTTTACAGCTTTTCACAGAGTAATACATATTCTCTTAATTTGAGGTCTGTTGTGTTAAACATTCTCATATTTTGATATTTTCAGATTTTATTCTTGTCTGTGGAAAACCTATGAAAACATTTAATTTCAATTCTGGATCGACATCCACATGCAAAGCGTGGGAGGTGTGCTAGTTCTCATTGTCTCCCACTTATTATAGGCTGCCCCCAGCTGCATGGGCTGTGAGGGCCCAGATCATGGCTCACGTCCAGCTCGGCTCTGATCTGGGCCTCTTTGTGATTTGAGGAGTAGAGAGTTTTGCTGGGCTGCTGTCCTAGAGCCATGTTGGAATGCAAGAGCAGTGGTGGAGGTGCAGAGGGAAGTGACCTCACTGTGTGATGCGAGCAAGAGTACGGGGCAAGAGTTACACACTGAGGTTGGTTGGATTATAAATAAAGAAGCGTGTGGTTTCTGTGCTGCAGCCGGGAAATAGAAAAAGGTGAATACCAGTGCTCACAGCGCAGTTGTAAATGGTGCCCCATCCCAGCATTGGTTAAAGGCTGCCAAGATAACAGGGCCAAATAAAGTAGATTTAATAAAAAAAAGAAAGAAAGTCTCCCAATTTCTACATATGCTCACAGATTTTGCTGCTCTGGTGTGTTTTTTGGGTTTTCTAAACATTGTTATGTCAGATTAATGATTGCTTTGGTTAATTTTTGCCTTCTAAGTAAATAATGTTTCTTATTTGGGGGTATGAGTGTCATGAGTGAAGAGAAGTAGTCACTTTTTTCTAATGTTTCCGTTCTTGTGTTTGTGTCATTGTCTTTTTCGTTTGACTTATCAAAAACATATGAAGAATAGAAGCATAAAAATCAAAGATATATTACTTTTTATCATCTTTATCAAAATGTAAAATATTGTCTACTTAAAACACAAATAAAAACAAGATTTCTGCAAGTTTTTCTGGAGATAAAATGTGTATATTGTGCAAGAGCTTGTGGAGGGATATTTGTGACTGACCTGTGCAGGTCGTCTTGAAGTGCAGAGGAGGAGCTAGAGGGGAACAAAAGACCGAGACCCCGCCACAGGCACAAATACCTGGGAGGAGAGACAAAGGCAACTTCACTGTGACAGGAAGCAAGGTGTCTAGGATAAACAGTGAGATGCACCATTAACATGACTTCGAAGACATGCCCCTAGAGGAACAAAATGTGCATGGATCCACAGTGTTGTTGCTCTTATAGTTTGATGCTTGTTTTGGCACCATGTGTACAAGTTCATCAGCACCAGCTGAATTCAGTTACGCTGGAGGCTTTACACGTTACCCCTCACAGACTAAATTAAACACTCCCACATTTTCAATATAGGTGTCATTTTCTATATTAGGCATTTCATAATGCTAAGTGTGGAAAAGTCTCACATAAAGAAATCAATAGATATGCTGTTGCCTATGGGAAAATTAGCATGGTAAATGAACATTAACTTGCAGATGGTTGGGTATGGGGCATCGCTGTGGCTCCTAACAAACAATTGATTAACTTGTAAATTCCCATTGCCCAGCTGTTATTCAGGCTGTTTACCATAAATAAAAGAGGGGGAGTAGAGAAAGGATCCAGATGCTTTGAGTGCTGCAGAAAGGCAATCTGTCATTGTTCTCAACTAACACTGATGGATGCTGCTTTAAATGGGGATTGGTTTTAGTTAAACATGACAAAGTGAGGGATGACACGCCATTGGTCACAAAGGTCTGGAGGTCTAGCAACGCCTCAGCAGTTGCTTTTTTCAGCCAAGACAACCTCTTGTTCATGTATCAGCTGCCAATAAAGGCTAGAAGTTGTTGGGGCAGGCTTTCAGGTTTGTTTGTTTTGCTGTGTGTTCATGCTGAAGTTGAGAAATGGGTAAATGAACAAAACTTCACACGCAGACGACATCAAGATGGCAGCCGGTAGGGTTAGAGCATGACCTACTAGTTTTACACTCTCAAAAAAGACCCATTTTTGAGCTTTTCTAAAATTTGGAAACCAGTATGATCCCACTGGGGTCACCATGGCTCACAGCTAAGGTAAGAAAAGTCCTTTTGACATCTGACTAAATGTTAGTACAACAAAAGTATAGCTCATTACTCTGAAAAACTGTTGATCTCTACATCCAGTAATCATTGTAAATATTCTAACACTTTCTAACTTGTGGTTGTCTAATAAAATTATTGTCACAGTTTATACATAAACTAGGAAAACCATTTAGAAATTTGCAAAAATACTTAGCTATAAAGATCTTTATGTTTGGGTAATGAATCTTATGTGTTGGCAGTAAACCAAACCAAAAGTTTTTACACCAGGTTAAAGCATTATGTGCAGATTTCTTAGTTTAGTTATATGGCGTAATATAAAACTTTAAAGACATGATGTTTTTTGAGGGTATTGCTGTGAGTGGACAGGAGCATAGGAAGAAAATCCAGTCTCAACCAGACCTCAGCGTGATGTCAGATTGTGAATGGTCCACTAAACCCTGCCTCTCATCGACCCAAAAATAACTGAGGGTGATGTAAAATGCATATGGGCCTCTCCTCCAGCTGCAGAAGATCACATACATGTTTTCAGTAAAGGATGACATCAGAGATCTGGAAGGAACAAGACAAGCCTTTCTTTGGACTGGAGACTTCAGCCCACTGGCCACAGAAGTGATCTCGTTTCCCAGAGACAGGGGGGGATCCACAGAGCACCACAGAGGGACAGTTTAAGTAAAGACGTCTGCAAAACTCATCAGTCATTGTCAAATATGGCCGAGGTAAAAAATCCACACTAAAACAGACAATCCTTTTATCTTCAATCACTGACTGTTTCATTTGCCGCACATAAAACAGCTATCCCATAAGCTTGCAAAAAAAAAACAAAAGGGGCAACATTTTAAGATTTCAGGGTTCTTATTTCAAAACCAGTCAGCAGGAGTCACACAGAAAAACACTTATATTATACTATATATATTATAGAAATGCTATTTGAGAGGATACAATACAACAAAAACATATCTAAAACAC